>JBBPOM010000007.1:0-112043 GCA_038091455.1 Leccinum uliginosum
GGGGGCGAAGACTCGAGACGGACGGCTTCAAATATAGTTTTACCTTGCCGCTTCCAGTGCGACCGACTGCAAGGTATTTAGGTATTTCGTGATGAGCCGGGGGGAGAAAAAGGGTACGCACCGACACCTATTCGCTCTCCGGAGCGGATGTGGAACGACAGGCCATGGAGCACATTGGGACCGTCCTAGAAAGTCGTCAGGTTATCATGGTTTTCGCTGGAGAGAGAAAACAAAGGGACTGCCACTGACACTAGAGTAGCGAACAGACAAATTTTCCACTCGCAAGTCTCCAGAAGCTGGCCAGTATGCGGGTGGACTGGGTTTGCTGATCGGCTCGGTCTCCTGTTCGATGCTCATGTAGCTCGCAATACGTTCGAGACTTGAGACATCATTCATTCATTATCTCGACTAGCGCATCTCTAGTTCGTCCTGGAACCTACCTGTTGCCTGAATGAAAGTTCAGGTCAGTACACAACCAAGCCACGCCTAGTATTTTTGGTAATGCCATACCGTTGACTTCCGTCTCGTTGTATTTTATTATCCACCAAAGGATGTGCGCACTCAAGTCAACTGAGCAACGAGAGCGTCAACCGAGGCACTCAAACTTGGTGCGATCGGGGCCACGCACCTGCCATGACCATTGAAAACCCGACGTTAGATGGGTTGATGTTGTGGTGCGCGTACATCATATACGTTGCCAATGTCGCCACGAACAAAGCTCCGAGAGATTCTAGTCTAACGAATACCCAGCTGGGTGATATCAGCATGATGTGATCAAGTCATGCCTACATTGCCTTCTCACCAGTTGAGGGCATGAAAGGTACGGGCCACCCGGGTATAGTGGTCGATGGACGAATGGTACTTCTGGATGAACACACTTTGTGCACCAAAGGCGCGGACGGAGACTAGGAGGCCATGTCTCAGAGGGCATTCCCTATGATAACAAAAAGCGACTTACTCAGGCCACTGAGGGCAGCACTCAAGTGTGCTAACATGGGCGATTTTGCATTGCTGAGCTCTCGTTTGACACTCAGCTCAGCCTTCATGTACGCCTGTCCGTACCAGGCGCCGATACCAGCAACGATCAAGCTGGGTAGTGCGAAAGGTGGGGCCAAGTAAAGCAGAACAGCGAACCTGACTAGCATCATGACGGTGAGCTCTATCAATTGCGCGAGGCACTCGGGGAACATCCCATCCACTGTGCGAGTCAATGAAAAGATCGTAGGCATGAACGCAAATGAAGTACCTGTGCCAATGTCCTGAGTACATCTCGTGATGACTCTAGCAATGGGGGTCGTGTCTAACCACCTGAACGTCGCTCCAAATATCCGCTCCATGAATTGGTCGTGGATTGTCTTGGAGGCTCTTATCAAACCAAAGACTTTGGTCGTGCACGCCAGCGTATAGAGGGTTGAAGTACTAAGTGTAATCAATGCATAGATCATGATGTTGCTGAGAAAGGGGATTCAAAACGCGATTCGAACAAACAGAGATCAGGACCTTACTTTCCAACGTTGACCGCGCGCGATCCCTGGTATTGCTCGACCCAGTAACCCAGATACCACGGTTGAGCGGCAAGGCTGACGTGCGTAGCAAACAGACTGATGATAAACAGACCGCCGTTCAAGAAGGGCGAGCGACCTCCCCAACCGAGGAGGTAGAGGAGAACTAGAAACAAATTTAGTGGAGGAGAAAGATTTTCAAGGGCATCACCGTTTACTTGCTGACCAACTAACGTGACCCTCAGCAATCTCTTCGGCTGTTGTCAGCGTCCCGCACTCGGACACACCAGCTACTCCAGCTGATACAACCTTGGTCTCTAACGAAGAGACGCCATCACTCGTCGAACCATCGACTTCAAGCACCTTGCCTTGGTCCGCATCTGGGACATTCGCGTCTCCGCCGTCTTCAGACTCCAATGGCCCGTGACTCTGGACTTGGCCCTTGTTGTCTAGAGTCACCAAGTATCGGGCGATATCGCGGACGAGTGATACGTTGTGGGTCTTCGGATCACATGAATTCAGAGGGCGGAGGAAAATACGATTCCCTATACATACCGCCATGATGAAAGTTCTACCCTTGACCAGCTTGCCTCGGAAACAGTTATTGACGATCCAGTGGCTAGTGTGGACATCCAACGCTGCGAAAATCTTTTTGGGGCTCATCAGTGCCTTGTGGTCCTTTTACATCGCCAACTTTCTCACATCATCGAGGAGAAGTATTTGCGCAGAGGAGTAAATGGCCCGCGCCAACGTTATTCTCGCCTGTTCCGCTGTCAGCTCAATCTCACAAAACACTCACGCGCTTTCGCTTTACCTTCTGTCCCCCACTGTCATTTGGGCGTAAGGAACATGCAAGAAATGACCAGGAAACACGAACCTCAGCGTTACTCCCTTTTCTCCCACTTCAGTAAGATCACCATTTTCCATACGCTCCAAATCTGGTTCTAGTGCACACTGAAACAACACTATAAGCGATTTTGATTCATTAGACTTATGCTGATGCAAATAACGTAGGCAACCGACCCGCTGTGTACCGCCCTTGATCGAAATCTGAGCCAAAGAGAATATTATCCTTTTTTCTGATCAGATAGCTCAACCCTTCCCTGCAATCTGGCACTCACTCGAATGGTCTGGTTCAGTATCCATGACTCCTGAGCAGCATACGCAACACCGAGATGCCGGGGAAATTTACGCCATGATAAAAGTCCAGATGGGTGAAAATGCATCTCCCCAAGAAGGGCCATGAGTAACGACGTTTTTCCCGAACCCGTCGGTCCCGTAATCAGATTCAATTCGTTGTGCATAAATACGAGTTCGTCGTGGATGTTGAGGGTAAAGCGTCTGTTACGAGGGGTTGGTGCACCTGATAGATTGGGTTGTGAATTGGTCCAAGAGAAAGTAGCATGCGAGAACCCGATAGTATCAACGGCAGTGTCAGTGTCGCCAAGTTCATCTTGGGCGATCCCGCTTTCGTTGTTTCTTGGAGGTTCACGAATGACATCATTCTTGGACGGATTCAGCGAAAGCAAGGGGGTCAAATCAAGTTCAATACACACGATTGATAGGAAGGCGTTGATGCGATCAAGTGCGACCTTTCCTGGATGTCACCGTCAGTTCGCAGCTGAAGCATGAACTTGAAGGATGCGCAAGACCTTGGATGAAACAAGGTACAGTAGCCGCCACCACATGGATTTGCGTATGGAGGGTGTCAAACACTACATGGTCGATCCATCACTGCATCCTAGATGATGAAACAACGCAAGTGACGCTCACCGGCAATTGACGAGAATACAATGGATGCTGAAAAATATTGTCATTAAAGATTCACCGAACAATTTGACCACTTGCCCGTGAGATTCTTCTTGGCGACTAGCGTCTATCGTATACGCAGTTAAATACTTGACTTACTTGAGCCTACATGGGAAACTCACGTAGACAGAGTAGGTGATTAGCATGACGGTGATTGGTATAACGAAACTATGAAAAGGTTACGATGATTGCCCGTTCGCCTCCAGGTCAGAAGATAAACACACTTGACGATAGTATTCAAAACTTGAAGCATATTGCGTTTCTTGATCCAGGCAAGTTCTTCCGCACGTCTGTCCTGAATTCTGCTACTGATCTTGCGCTCCCATCCAAAGAGCTTGATCATCCGGAGAACATTCATGACTGACTCGAGTCAGAACCCAAAAAAGTATGCGATGGGGAGCTAAATTCGTACGCACTGTCGCTCACAAGTTGCACCCTACCGTCAGTCTGTGGGACGTGAGCGCAAAAGAAAGCTCGACACGTATAAAAATAACCTTCTTCATCTTTTCTACTTCTACACCTTGGAACAGGCTGAGCAGATATCCAGGGACCGGAAACAGAACCACTATAGCCACGGCACCAGCCAGAGCACTGTATCGCGTCAGTCAGAGAATGTTATCGTGGTAATTTAACTTACCTCCAGCCCAGTATACTGTAAAGAAAGGCAATGCACAGGATAATCTGTACAGGGACGCCAACACCTTCGTTCCCTTAGCATCCTCATATCAAAAAGTATGTTTCAAGCGGCTTACCAGTCGGAATCAAGTCCTTGGCGTCCGTGACACTCTTCAGATCTACCGTCACGTGATTGTTGATGGTCCCAACGAGGTTGGTTTGAGTCGCTTGACTGTCCGACTTGGTCTCATCTGAAAATGAGTCGTTTTTCTCAGTTCCCTGTGGTCTGATCCGCAAGGCGTGCTTGAATATGAGATCCGAAAGAAGCGCCTCCATGCATACTACCACCCGAGTCTACAAAGCAATCAGATAAACCCATGAGATCCACATTAATAGTTTACTTCGATGAAGATGGACCATTGGCTCGCGATAGAATACATGACCTGACTGGAGAAAAGGAGGATGATCCAAACTATCGGTCGTGTGGTTGCTCCCTTTCCTTGGGTTTCCAAGTACCTAAGCAGTCGACGATGAGTGATGGCGGATGAATACCGGAGAGCCAGACCCATACACGAGGAATTGTTGCAACGCGAACGGATTTGCAAGGTTTAGGATGACCTTCGCTAAAGATATAAACATCAGCATAACATATTCTGATGCTGGCCAACAGTCAAATATCAATCAAGTTCGTCCTATGCAAGACGATGTCGAACTCACAAAAAGCCTTCAACAGGCCAAAAACGACATGAGATCGGTTGGTTTCATGAGATTCGAAGTGCTGTGGAAGTATTGATTTCAATCCGATAACATACATATGAAGCTTACGCGGGAATTTCGAGAAATTAATGCTGCAACGTGATCGTAGTCAGCGAGAGGAAACAGGGCGTCTGGAGCGAGATGCCGAGATTTAGATGCAATACTAATCAATGGGTTCAGCCACGAATAAAGCAAGAGTGACAACAAGGAGGCCGTCTGTTCTGGATGATGTTCCTTTGATGGTAGCTTGGAAGGGCAAATTAGACGGTGAAAGCGATGATGCTGCCAGAAGCCGAGCATACGTACCGTGTCATTCACAGCTCGATGTTCACGGGGACTTGCGAGTGGTATGATGATCCCGAGGATTCCAAGTAATCCATCTTCTACTGCACTATACACATCTAGTTGGTGCGTCGATCCTCCCAAAGTAAAGAACGGCCAGAGGTCTTGATATGCGATAGCCCCAAAGACACAGAGGAAGATGACATTTGTGTGTTGCGTCAACTGGCTACTCCCAAAATCAAGGCCGAAACCCGAAAAGAGTGTGAGAAGCACTGCGTAGGCCTGTGGCAAGCACTGAGACGGTAAGCACCAAAGTTCATGTTTCGACTCACGATTGTGATGTAGTAGAGAGTCCCAGCTACTTCACGACTACCTGGCCGGGTATCTTTGTGTATCCATGCAACAACAATGGTCAGCGTGAGCAATGTAGACACAATTGCCCTGACAACATTGAAGTATATTATCGATGATGGGCAATTCAAGCTATAACCTTTGCTTTTGTCACCCTTCCTCCGTATGAAGGAAATTGACAAGATCAAAAACGATCCCACCACAAGAATCAACGGGGGAAATTTTTCGATGTGACGTAGTTCGTCCATGATCGGATTACACACTATATGGAGGCATCACTTCGAGTCGAACAACACGTCCCCTTGAAGAAATGGGCACCTACGCGGACGGTAACAGTTTGGTCCGTTCAGGTTTGATTGGATCAACTTGCTAAGGGGGGAATGGGCAAAGAAAATGTCAGATGTTTCGACTGTAGCGCAGAGTTGTGTCTGAATGGAACTGCGTCATCACATACGCATCCCGTTTATATAAGTCTGGCCCCATTGACTCGGTGTGCGTAGGGTCGCGGCTACCTATTGACACACCGAAAAAGGACTCCCGCCGCGAATACATGTGCACTCTGTCCGCAGGCGTCGGCGCAAATATAAATGACCTGGAGCGATGAGAGAATATCCAGATGTGATGGACGAATAAGGAAGTTGTATAGTATGCTACATCTGCTTGCGGGGTTTACCGACAGGCTATTCTTAGTGCAAATCGTCATTGAGGTAGAGTATCCACAAAGTCCCCAAGTGATATAGGTTCAGAGTGTCCAGATCTTGACCGTTGAATCACGTCCACCCGAAGCAAGATAGCGGTCCATATACCGGAGGCGATCCACCGGCCGGGTGTGTCCGTTTGTCCGCAGCGTGGAATGTTGCATGGTGGTACGGTTATAGATCTGCAAACAAGAGGAACTGCGCTTAGAAGGTTATAGCATGAATATGATGCGCGCAGTATACCTTCAGGCCATTCTCGCCTGTGGCTGCGATAATTTTCCGAGTGTCAAATTGCAGTGCAGTTACTCCGTGGTCGTATTTGAGAGTTTCGAATACCCCGCCAGAGCGCACGTCCCATATCTGAAAAAAGGATGACTGTGAGATGTATGACTTAATCTGATGATAGTATCCATACGCACTCGAATCGACCTGTCCAAGCTGCCACTGACGATGTGGATTTCGTCAAACTGTAGGCAAGTTACGGGTCCTGTGTGGCCGAGTAGAGTCCGATGGGCTTGGCCAGTACGCACTGCGAACAATGAGCACTTTGAGGAAGACAGTACTGAAAAGCACTTACTGTCCCACATCCTGACCGCACCATCGCCACTCCCACTTACAAGCCCGTAGCCCCAGAACTGAACACCACCTACAAAGTCCTGATACATGTCCCAACTCCCGTCGGCATATGGTGGTGTTGGCACGGCAAATGTCCCTGTGACTGTGGCTGGACCAGAAAATGGTATCTGGCTACTAGGCGGGCCGACTTGTGAATGTGTAATAGCCCAAAGGATATCCATCGCGAGCACACATTGACCGGTGGTGAGATCCCACTGGCGAAGGGTCTTGTCCGATGCACCTGTGACCTATGAAGAGTCAACAAAGTGGCGCGGAGCGTCGCGAACGACATTCACCAAACACTCGTCTTCGAAATAAAGAGCTGTGACTGCCTTGCTGTGTCCATCGAAAGTCCTCACGCAAGGCCCGTCGAAGTCCGTACCAGCGTCGCTTGCTGTAGCTGACCTTGTACAGTCTACTTTCTCGACGAGCTCTCCATCATGGTACGAGCTTGAGTCTTCTTCTATAACGTCGCTCAGACTGTCCTTTTCCCAGTCGTCATCCACGAGACGGAGATCCCATAATCGAACAGACCCATCTTCGCTGCCGGTCAGGCACAAATTGTCCTCTACTTGGATGCACTTTACCGCGGCGCGGTGTCCACGTAGACGGCCGATTTCGGATCCTGTCATCAGGTCCCAAACCCGTGGCTGAGGGTCATCCTGCGACGAACTGACCAACGTTCCATATGGTTCTGAGAAATCGATGGCGGTTATAGGCGTCGCATGGCCTTCCAAGGACTTGCATGGCTTGTAAGTGGCAAGACAGAAAAGAAAATGAAACAAGGTACCATGAATGCTATAGCGGGAGGGAGCTCGTCGTGCTCGGAGGGTAAGAAGGCGGGCCCTGAAGCGGGGTGAAGTGCAGTCGAGTGGATGACAGTCGTAGTACGTACCTTTTCTCCGCCGCGAAGGAGGGAAATGATGAGACTGGGGGGTGACGACTTTGTGATGTTTGGGGGTTATATCTTCGAATTCTAAGCGTTCCTGGATGCCTTGCACTGGGGCATGGTGAGTTGAATGCTACGAACCAAGAGATAGTAAACCCACGCTCAGCATCCAGCTCTAAATCGTCTTCCTGGATTTTCAGTAGGTCACGTTGTAATTGTTCACGAATTAGATCTAATGTTTTAATCTTGTTTTCGACCTCGGAGATCTCGCTCTGAATCAAGCTCTGTGGCGGGATTGCATGGAGGGGCGAAGAGAGACATCGCAAGACATGCACGTACCCGCCGTACATGCAAGTTCTCCTTGTCGCCAACGATTTCCGCCGCTTGTCGCGTGAGCTCGTTCTTGCCCAAAATCTTGGTGGTACTCAGACTTTCCCTGGCTCTCCTCTTCCCCTTTCGTGTCCTTTGGTCGACTACTACCACGTCGTCTTCACTGACGACACTGTGACCGTCCTCGGCGTCGTCGTCCAACATGCCTCTCGCCTGCAAGCCTAGTTTCTTTAAGCCTACTTTGGGCACGTCTACATTTCGCAGCTGCCGCCGCCTCGTCCGGTTCTTCTCGGAGGTGGGAATTGTGGCATTGAAACCGCGCAAGAGGCTGACGTCGGAGGCAACACCATCGGGCTCCGGAACGTCGGCGTCAAGCAGTTCTTGGGTCGCTTCAGCGACTTGGAGGTCACGAGATGTGACGCGGCGGCTTCGGAGGGTGATACGCTGCGGGGCGCGTCCGAGGGTTGCAAAGTCCATTCTGGGGCCACCTTTGGTGCTAGTGATTGTCCCGCGTGAACGGGAGGACACTGTAGCTGCTGCTGAGATCATTCTCGGTGTCATAATGACGGGCGCGACTGCATGACGAGCAGAACGCGGGGAATACGAAAATAGGTCGTGTCAGAAGGCAGTTTGGGGGGAAAAGAAAGTCAAGGACTGACGGTCGGAAAGGATCCTGGTAGAGTCCTCCTTCTTGTGAGAAAAGGGCGTGAGGATAGCCTTGGACATGAATCTATGCAGCTTGGCAGACGGATTAGACTGAGAGTCAGCTCCATGCCGTTGCATTCCGGATGAGAAGAGGAAGAAGAGAGAACCAGCGGTGTGGAAATGGTATGTTATTCGCACGATCACATGTGGTCTAGACCTGTGACATCATAACACGTGACCCTACCATGGCGGGAATGGGCCCTCTCGACGCTCGTTGTCTTTTTCGCCTTGAGCTTGATGTCCGACGATTTCTTTTCCAACGTTCCCGTCCGACGTCCAGCTCGTTCACCGACCACCGACGCAGACACTCACGACGACTTTGCACTCGCCATCTCTCTTCGCTTTGGCTCGGCAGATCTCCGCACCGCCCGTCTCTTACCTGGTGATCTTCCCCCCCACAACGTACATTCCTCCACTCACACACCCACTCTCCCCCACAAACCACCACCACCTCCCCGTCCATCCCCTCAACAGTCCTTCTCATCCATATCGCCCTCTGCCCTCGCTCCTTACATCGCTCACCCTCGCACCCTTGTCCTCGACATTCGCCCCCATGCAGCCCATGCAGCTGCCCGTGTTAACCATGCCCTCTCTCTCTCCGTCCCGACAACCCTTCTCAAGCGTCCCCTTTTCTCCCTTTCAAAACTCTCACAGATGCTTCCCTCTCCTTCCTCTCGCGCTCGCTTCGCAGACTGGTCCTCTGCATCGTGCATCCTAGTATACGACTCCGATTCAGTGTCCTCTCCCGATAATGGCATCATCGCAGGCCTATTACGCAAATTTCGCGCCGAGGGCTTCACAAGTGAGCTAGGTTGGATCCGCGGCGGTTTTCAGGCAGTGTGGAGGGAGGCTCGTGACCTCACTACCACGGAACAACCCGTCCAAGAAGAAGACGACCCCGAGGCTGCATCTTCGTTTGGTGCCCTCAGAACAACACACCTTCCTAAAGCTGCCTTTTCTCTCTACTCCACCACAGCCGCTCCACCCCAATTCGGCACCGTCCCCGTGTCTCATCCGCTCCCAATCACCCCTGCTCCATCAATTTCGCGTGCTGCTAACCCCTTCTTTGACACCATCCGCCAGAACGTAGAACTTTCCCACGGTATCACAGAACGTATTCCCCTCCGCCTGCCGAGACGCATAAGGGGGCGAATTCATGATCTTCCCTTCCGATGGCTGCAGGACATCGCTCGTCGATCTGCTCTCAGACATTCATCCGCTTCTCGCCACCCTGGTCTCGATACCTTTGAATCGGAGTCCGAGTCGAGCGACGATCCTCATACATCCGACCCCGACGAGAATGACCCAAACGTGGAGGAGGGTACTGAGGCACTCGCGATGCAATTCTATCGCATCGAACTCGCAGAACAGCGACGTCTCCGGTCGATTATGGAGCATCATACCAAGGAAAGTGAAGTCTCTCTCTTCGCCTCTTCCGCCAAGCCCCGCAGACTCGACAAGGATGGCACAAGCGCCGGCGATGGTGGACTGACCGTGCCAACTGGCTGCAAGTCAGTACCCGGCACTCCCCATCCCTCTCCTTTTCCATTTTCCATCACTGCCGGTGTTGAAAAGGGGACAAAGAACAGGTGGGTTGTCGCTTGGGCATTTTTGGGCAACCACATGCACCCTCTATTTTGAACTCGTTCATGACTCGCCGTTCGTTTTGTTCGCCGAGCATGCTTTGCATGACGGGTCCCATGCGTGCTCGCTCTGACTCCGTGGCACAAAACTTTTCCGTAAAGGTCCTTCGTAATATCCAGATCGGTTGGTCATGACGATCGACGGTCGTCTTACCTTACCGGGCTCTTCGTCGCTCTTGACCTTGCCTTGGTACTGACTTTGATTTTCCCTGTACTCATATGAACCAACCGCTCACTTATTTCTCTCGACCCGCAGATATACCCATATATGGCCTTTCGAGCATGCGCGCGTCCGCCTCCATGATGGCCGTCATCAGGGCTCGCATCCAGGCAGGCGAGATAAAGGCAAGTCTGCAGATCGTGGTCGGAACACCAGGGATCGATCAGGAGGCGAAGACAAAGAGTGGGACCAACTAGGTCTAGAAGACAAGCGACATCGAAACCAATCAAGTCCTACGCTTGATAGACGTCAAGATCAAGCAGTGATGGAGAAGACCAGCCCGTCGAGACATTCTTTCTCTTTCGAGGTGCAGTCATCGATTACCGGAGGTGGTGTAGGGTTTGAGGCTGGATTGTCCCATCCGGTTTCGTGTCCAAGCTCTAGTGTTCCTCGAGTGAAGATCGAGTATGACTTTGGGGACCATGATACCTGGATGTCGGGACCGTCAACACCAGCTACAGCACTCCCTCTCCAGACACCCCCGTTTTATACCCCAATGGAAGTTCCATCAATGTTTACTCCAATGCGCGCGTGGCCGCCTCAACTCCTGTCTCTCCATTCCGGTGCCGTGAGCCCGGGAGGAAGGTCTGGAGGAACACAGTTTACTCTTCCAGTATCGAGCTTGCCTTCTCCCGGACCCCTTTCATCATTTCCATTGCACCTACCGAATCGTCCAGGGAACTTATTGCCGAGTATCGACGAATATGCATCAGCATCACAATCTTCTGCAGCTCCTTCTGGTAGTTTTGCCAGTAAAGTGGGAACTGGAGGCGGGCCAGTAAACGAAACAGGGATAAAGCGTGATCCACGGAGAGAACCATCGCCAGCGGATGATTACGTGAACGCATCGTATGTCCAACCCTTGGGCACTCAAAAAAGATACATTGCGACCCAGGGACCATTACCTTCGACTTATGTCGATTTTTGGACGTGCGTTTTCAGGACGAGTCTAGGCGACGATTAATGCTGACTGCTCGTTCTCCATAGCCTTGTTTGGGAACAAAATGTCCACGTGATCGTCATGCTCACTCGCGAAGTCGAAAATGCCATGGTGAAATGTGGAACGTACTGGACGGAGTCCGAATACGGCCCACTGAGGCTTGAACTAATCTCTAATTCTCCACTCATGTCGCCCAATGCCAACCCCACGGCTATGGACGTTTCCGATCAAGGTTTCTTCGCCATACGTGAACCCAAGGGCAAGAGCAGTGGAACGTCCAGGAATCAGCCCACATTGGTAACACGCACGTTCGCTCTCAGCCACACATGCTATCCTGGAGTTTCACCCCGGAAAATCACGCACTTACAGTACCTCGATTGGTCGGATATGAACGTCCCCGACGATCCACGGGGCGTGTTGGACCTCGTCAAAAGGGTCGAACGAGCTGTCGCAGAGAGTACACCAGGTCCTAGTCCAGGTGGGAGCTTCAGTCTCGGAAGTGGCAGTGGCAGTGCATCTGGCAGTCCATCGCCAGACGTTGCTCTTGGCCAAAAGGGGTATGACACGTCGTTGTTATCTCCGACCAGTGCTGGAGCCATGCCTTGGGGTAGGAGGAGAAGGCGTGGAAGTGAATGGAGGCACCCCGAGTTGGATTTAAAGACCGGCGTCGCGACATTTGCACTTGGTAAAGCATCCCCTGTGCTGCTGCATTGTTCGGCTGGGGTGGGGAGAACGGGAGGGTTCATTGCCGTGGATGCAGTGTTGGACAGCATCAAAAGAGAGCTGCGAAAGAATATGCAGAAACGGAGGCTGAAGAAGCTTGGTGTTGTGATGAACTCAGAAGGCAAGGCTAGGCTAAAGGACCTGGATGCGACTGCAGACTTTCGTGTGGAGAACCCGCAAGCGGGGCCAAACTTCATCAGAACTGATCGCGAAGGGCGTGTTTTCGACAGTGGACGCATGGATGTTGATGGGCCGACCACCGGCGCGACAGCGAAAACTAGGGATACAGTCCACATGGTCAACACAGTGCCGATTCCTGTTTCTGCTGGGGAGCACACGAAAGGACGTCACCATCGTGGCAAGGGGTCTTCTGGAAAGAAATTTTCTTGCAGTTCGGAGTTACTCATGCTCCATGTCCCTTGTGTGGGCTCCGGCGTCCCAGAGGGTGCCAATGTTGCTAGCATCGACCTTGACGATACCAAGTCGGCCGGCTGGCAGCCCAATTCTACACGTGAGTGGGCAGAACAGGTATCTGACCAGACACATGCCCATGTAGGTGATGGAGACATTCCTACACCACCTTCACTCGGGGAGAGGTCTCCTGGGAGTACTTCAAACAGCAGTGTTCCATCTGCACTAAATTCTGCGGACGACTCCACGAACGGAAGTGTCAGTGCAAATCTCAGTGGGAGTGCCTGCGGGAGCCGGGTTGGAAACAGAGTAGAGCGAAAGAACGAAAGGGACAGTTCCTGTGGAAGCGGGTCTGGTAGTGGAAGCGGAGGCCCAGCACCATCCTCAGTGTCGAAACCAGTGACCAGGTCGATATCACATTCAAACTCGGGTTCTGGGACTGGATCTCGATTTGGTTCAAGCTTGTTGCGCACCGGTCTGCGGGATAGTTCTGTCACCTCGATTTCTGCTGAATCCACCCAATCACACTCACCCAAACACGAGGTCGAGGCTGGCGTCTCGTTTTGTCGGCCTTTGCCAAGTCACACTAGTCCAAGTTCCGATATGGACATTGACCCTCCTCCTCCGCGTCCCGTCTCCGTACCGCCTCAACCCCATTTTAGCACAGTAAGCCTTCAACGAGCGGTTCACTCGCGCCACTACAAACCATCGCTTGGGTCGTCGCCTGTTGCAAGCGTCTCGAGTCCCATCCTTCCATCTGGAATTGCGCAGCGGGGTGTTTCCCACTTTGGTGGTATTGCGGCCGAAGACATTTCTAGGCCTAGCTCGGATCCGATATCTGACGAGCTGGCCAGCCCTCCTCGGGAGCTCGAAAGTCAAGAAAGTGTTGACGCGGTCGGGAGCGGAAACAACAGTCAAATAATGACTGATCAATCAAAAGAACTCGCCATTCCTAGGAAGCTGGCAAGTAGCTTGCGACTTAATACCGAATTCAGTTCCTGTAGGGCCCCGGAGGTTTTGCAGAGCAGCAATTCTGCCCTTAATCCACCCCATCCTGCTAGGGAGGCCATAGACAAAGAATCCCGGGCTTTGGACGATTCGACATTGCGCCGTTCTCCGACTGCTACACCGGCATTCGGTGCGTCCGAGCACAATAAGCCTGCTGCAGACCATCCGGTTGTCGATTACAAGTTACCGCGGGAGCTGCACTGTGACCTGTCACCGCCTCTGATTTCGTCGTTTGCAGACCCTATATTCATGGTCATCCAGGATATGCGGGAACAGCGGATGAGTCTCTGTCAGAGCCTACGACAGTACGTCTTCGTGCACGCAGCTGTAATCGAAGGCGCCTTGAGGATCGTGGACGAGGAACGCGAACTCTGGGAATATGGCGGGACAAGTGATGACGCTAGCTCATCCGAGGGAGAATATGAAGCCAGTATGCGACAGGGCGGGCGAAGGTTCGCTGACGGAGAGGGAACGAAGATGTGGTGTGGGAGGATGCACAAGGCTGAATTGGCTGTCATGATGCCACAGTTTGAGCATGGCAGTAGCTCCCACAGGGCCCATCCTTCGAAAACGACGGCGCAACCTTCAGACCACTGGAGTCCGGAAGGTAATGGCGGAGGTGCACAGGTCCAGATAGCATCTGCATCGTCTTCATCAGGTGTATCGTCGCCTTCGAAAGGGAAACGCGGACCTAGTCCCACCGAACTGCCCAGAGAAGACAAATCTGGTGCTTTGTCGTCAAATAAACGTCCCAGCATCCATCGCAAAGCCAGGAGCAATCGAGGGGAGCGGTTCTCGTTTGAATCGACCAAGTCATCACCGGTCGCAGGTGAGAATGGAGGAGGTTCAAGAGATGCGGCGGTAGATGTAAGTGGGGCTGGAGTGGAATCGGGACCAGTGGAAAGGGAAGGACCCACGTGCGGCTCCACCTGAGGTGGCGATCGAGCGATTATCGAGTGGAGTTGTGGTTGTGATCTTATAGGTGAGTGTTCGGCAACGCGCCCCGGACGCATGATCTAATCAAGCACCGACCCTTCAGCGCGTTGTGTGATCTCTCCGTTTTAGATGTACTTAAATGAAATACTGCCGGTAAGATATAGGCTGCTTCCTCAGCAGTCTCCGACCAAGCGGTCCTAGCAAGGCTGGTGCCACTACAGAATGAAATATAGGAACTGCGACCCATTAATTTTCTTGGGTTACTAGCTAACGGGTTTGACCAGCAACAACTGCATCTTTTGATCAGGCTGCTTTCTCGTCAAAATGACCTGTCACGGCGGCGTCGTGCGATCGCGTGCGGAAAACTAGAAATCGATATCTCACCGCATTAGATGTCAGATTCCAATCCTATGTCACCGATCCATCTCCTGGATCTGTGTTTCTGGTGTCCAAAGTCACCGTCATTACTTTGGAGCTTCCAGCTGCCACTTGGTGGAGCAGCTCGTGAGAAAAGATTTGATCGCGCCGTTGACTTCATATGGCTCATCCGCGTCGACCTTGTCAAAAGTACGATCAACGATGCCGCTCTTGAAGTACTTCGATCAGGTGGTCCACCGAACCATTATCATATGTATGCATCCTACCAGCGCACAGTAGTATATCGCCTCGTGCCCGAGCCTTCTACCTTGGACCGCGGTCCGACCGCGCGAACTTTCGATTTGAAGGGCTCGGCTGCAATACCGATCGCCCTCTCAGAACAACGGCAGAAATCAGTCGGCGTTCTTCAAATTACCCAATATTGTGGAGCTCGCAGGATGGCATGTATTCGGCGTAAACGAACAACCACTGGCCTTTCAAAAATCGGCGTACATGAATGCATGAATAGTACTCCAAAGTGGTGTTTGAGTGGTGTATGCATTGCAACTGCTGTCAAGTAACGAAGGAACGAATACATATAATAAGCGTTATCTTTTGTTACCAAATAAAAGAAAGAATTTCTCGAGAGAAACTTCGCCACCATTAATTCCAAAAAAGATGTTAGTAATCAAGGAAGGACAGCATAACTCAAAAGAATATTGCCAGCCAGAAAAAAGGGAGGGAAGGGAACACAGCCATCCCGAGGCCGCGGAACACCGCGCTACCCACAAAGCTTAAGCATCCTTGCAGGAAGCAAGCGCGATCCCGCGTTCTTCTGCTTCGTCGGTTGATCGTCCCGAGAAAGAGTCGCAGGAGTTGATAATGACGTAGTTCGTTCGACGGTAGGCTGGTGGGTCGGGAAGCGCAGCTGCGTGCGCGAAGAAAGTATCCACTATGCTCTCACCAAGGGTTGACGTAGTATCCCGGCTAGGTAGTTCGATTCCAGCGGTACGATCTACGCAGTGGCCACATCCCTCGCTGCAGTCCTTGTGGTCTGTGTCGACATAACGAGGAGTACGATGCTCGATACATCCTGGACAGATACAGTGAAGACCACAGGTGCATCCAGATCCTGCAATAGATTCGATGCTGCTGAGGGGTGGCATAGTGGGGAAGTCGGGGACGGAAGTCGAAGGGATTGGCCCGGTGATGATGGGAGGTAGATCGAGATAGGCTGGAGGAACTGCCCGTGGTGGTACGGCGGTTTGCTTGCCCGCGCAGCAGGACCGAGGTGATGGGTTCAAAGAGTGTCGGGAAGGAGAGTCCTGCACCGATGGATCACGAAACAACATTGCTGCCTCAGCGAGAGTTTGTAGTCCATAGTCCTCGACTGTGTCCCCAGAAGAACTTGAACTGGCGATGCCGGGTGTTTCTCTGCATGTGCATTGCCGTATGTTCTTACAATGGCAAGGATTCAGGAGGGAAGACACTATGTGAAAGATCTAAAGCTCCTGTATACACGCTTTTGTTCGATCCTTACCTGTTTGCCTGAAGTCAGGGGGTGACGAGGCAGCGGATGGCTGAAGTGCATCAGATATTCCGTTGGGCAAGGTAGGCACGCTAGGCATGAACCGACGGGCTAAGAGTGTGTCAAGATCAGTGTGTTTGGCCTATGTGACCCCGCTACAGCATACTCACGTTTCTTGTCTGGGCGCGCAGCGGGGATAGGGACCTTGTCGACGACAGGCCGACGGGGGGTGCAAGTGCACTTGGAATGCACATGCTTTTCCTGGCGTAGTTCGCGACATTTGAAACATTGCGAAACAGGTCGACCCTTCTTCTTCACTTCGAATAAAGGGCGCTCCGTGTGGTGACAGGAAGAAGATCTGTGCCCTTTGATGCATGCTTCGCTGGAGAGTACTGCCAGTCAGCCATGGGATTCACTCGCGTACTAGTGGTGAACCATGCGCACCATGCAAACTTTTTCTCGTTTACAAAGACCTGCCGGATCATAGCTTCGTAACGATCATGCACTGAAGAGCTGGAAGGGACGACGAACCATGACAGAGAACTCTTAATACATTCAGTTCACTGTGGGTGTCGCAGGGCGCTTCAAGGATAGATAGCCTGAGGTGCTGCTTGCCGGCAACTACGGCACAGCCCCATGTGACAAAGGGTCCAATAGCAATATTAATATAACATATTAAGTTACAAATTATAGATTTGGTAAGTACAACTTGTATGACCTTATAAGGGTATGTCGGAATATATTTTTTCGTGTGATGACTACGGTGCAGTTTGGCGAGCATGAGACTGGCGCTCTTGAGCGCGTCCATGATCTCGTCGTTGTCGCTCCGCTGCGAGGGCGAATTCGGTGCCGCCGCCGAAGACGGACCTAAGATGCACGCTTTATCTGCCCGACCTGAATCTTTACGATTTCCAAGGACTCACTGAACAGTTTCCCTTCGACGACGACGGTGGTGGTGGTGGTGGTGGTGGTTGTCGTTCGGGTGCCTAGGCGAGGCACGAGCTGCGCATACTACAGTGAGAACGCTCTTGCTCTCGTCCACTTCGCTGTCGTGCATGCCTGCATACACTCACTCCCCTCACCTAGCAAACTGAGACATGTGGCAAACTTACCTTCTCTCTCGCCACGTCGTCATTCGCCCTTATCCACCCGTCTTTGTCCTCGCCAATGTCGTCCTCGTTGGTGATGCATACGCACCCACCGTCACTCCGCCGTCTTCCTGTCTCGCCCTCCCTAGTTCTCCCATCTCGTCCCTCATTACCTCGACGCGTCGAGGACGGCGTGTGGCGACTGCCCTGCGACGACTGCCGTGTGCTCTCGGCACAACGAGAGTATACGACGGTCGCTGTACGTCGTTAACGTTACCCCCTCGTCCTCGCCTTCCCTACATCACCCTCCTGTGCGTCCATACGCACCACCTCGCTTGCTCACTGACCCGCCCTTGCTCGCCCTCTCCCGCTTCGTCCTCGCACTTCACCGTCGCTCGTGACGCCCTTGCTCGCCTACCCTCACCCACGACACGCATGCACAAGAAGGCACGCCTGAATGCCTTCCCACGACGGCGAAGCTGGGTGGCACAGGAAACGAGTGCACAAATGCATGGACTCGTGGACCCTCGCGCGTCTCGCACTCGCTCCCCTCATGCGCCCGTCCTCGTACTTTCCAACGTCGCACGCCAGCGACACCGTGTTTGCGAGCATATACACACGCACACGAACGTCTGGTACGCGATGACGACGTTGCAGCCGCTACAATCAACCAACTCCTTCCCATGCGAACTCTGACGCGCACTCCAAGCTTGACGATGTTCATGCACGGCAAGATGGGTTCAACTTACTTGTCGTTCATCCCGGCCGCCATTTAGCGTTACACAGAGTTGAGCACTCTTTCCATGACTCAGGACATATCATGTATAGTGATAGCTCACAGTACAGATTCTGGTTCTCTAAGTCCATCGCCCATTTTCGCCGCCAATTTGGCTGCGAGCTAGTCTCTACCACGGAGTACGTCGGAATACTTGCGGCAATGCCATCAGCTGAGGTTGCTGCCTTCTCTTGTACTTACGTCTACAATACAGGCTCCGGGGGAACACGAACATCGAACCGGTATCCTTCATCACATTGAATTTCCGACGAGAACAATCAGTCACAATGCAACACATGGATCCATGATTCCCACGGCGACCATCCTCGACTCGGAGCAAGCAGGTCGGTGACTATACAACTCATTAGCATCCACAACTCGGTGGCTTTCGTTTGCATTGTACTCAATGTACTCATTTCAAGGCATGTGGCCGTGACTCAGTTCTTGACCGCCGACGCCGCAGGTGACACAGAAATATCGGTTAAATTACGGTCGACTTGACTCCTCATAGGGCAATCTGTACATACCTCGCAAAACTTATCCACGACGGCACAACGCAAGTATCCCAGTCGAGTCGAGTCGATCCGCCGAGTCTAGTGGCAAGATCGCTCAGGTCTCAATCCGACCGACTCACGTTCCATCTCGACCGAAAGAGGTCATTTGCGGTAACGGAGCCTTGCTTTCCTCGGCGATTTGGTCCGCATCGCTCAGTAATATAGATTCCAGATCTAAATACCTTATTCCTGGCGAAGGACCACGTTCACTTTGGCTAGGTCCCCGCATGACGGAGCGTCAGAAGTTCAACAACAAGATGATGGTGGGTACTTGGGAGGATATTGGTCCCCCAAACCTCATAGGTTCGAAACCGTCCCCATCCCGTCTCCCCGACCTGACCCTCACATTCAGACAGGGGCGCCCGATGGGAGCGAGAGATTTAGGATGGCCTTCTCCCACATGCTCGAATGCAACTCTGGACGCCACTCGCGAAGCCCAGGATTGTCATACTGTTCAAAAAACCAGTCGTCCACATCATCAGACATTCACATGTTCGATACTGATCGCAAATAGCAAATGTATGCGAAGAGACACATCAAATACATAAGGGGAACCATACAACGATACAAACCTGACATGGACTAGCAAATAGTAAACAGAGACATAACAGCAACATATGAGGGAACACAGTCCGATGTGCACTAGGCACCGATATGTACATACAGAATCCGCTGATCAAGCGGGACAATACCAACCAATGAGTCCATCGTCCTCTGCAGCGCCAACGCTGCTCGAGTGTGATCCAGCCGACTACATCCATCCAGCATATTCTTGTAAAACTTGGACGTGACCGTGTTCGCTTGTGCGTCGTCCACTGCCCACATCGTCCCGATCACAGACTGGAACCCTGCAAACTGCATCGCCGAGGCCAGATGAATTACCTCGTCTGGACTCTCCTTGTATCCAACCGTGGTCTGGCACGCAGAGAGGTAGGCAAATTCCGGGTGCTCCAACTCACATCCCATAATGTGTTCGATCGTAAACGGACCATCGCGGAGGGCGAACGCAGATTCAAATGGTTTTTCTACGTTTGGGACGCCGTGACAAGCAAAGTGGACCCAGTCGTTCTTCTTCAGCTCCTCCGAGACTCTAGATACACTGGATTCCGAACCTTCAAGGCGCGTGAGCTTGGAGAGACCTTGCATACACTGAGAGACGATATCCAGTTCGCTGCCAACAAATTGGAGTTTACTCTGGCCAATGGCAGTGGCTTGACCTATAGCGAGAAAGCGATTCTCATTTATCGAGGACTTCGTCAATAGGGCATTCCGCCTAGCACGAATAAGGGCGGTGAGGGTGGGAGTGTATGAGGAGATGTACAAATGAGAGGGATTGGGTCGGCGCCACCGCCGATATGGTCCGGCAGCATGTAACGGTAGAAGACAGAACTCGGCAGTTGGACACCACCAGATGCGTGAGCGAGGCGGAACTGTTTTCTGCAGGAAGCTTACAATCGGGGACACAACCTCATCCCAGAGGTCACGCAGGAAGCGACCAAGATCATTCTTCACGTCCATTGTTTCTGCACGAAATGTCAGAGATCGGAGCTCTGACGACATGTCCTTAACCCGCCGTTTAGTAATTTTCAATGGGATATGAACCGGATCTCTGTCAAAAAAGACGACGAGTGCATCACATGTATACTTGCTAGCATTCACGATGACCACAGGTCCACCACTGGCAGCGTGCTGGAGTTCGGAGAAGGAAGAGGGGAGAAGGAATCTAGAGAGACCAGGTAATGTGCGAATTTGAGTGATTGCGGATTGGAGATCAACAGTAAGACTGCACAGCTTGGTGTGTTGCTCTGGACCTTGTCGCGAATGAATTGTATTGCGCATTTCTGATGAAAGCCGAGTAAACTCGTCTGCAAGAGATTGCCCTTCCGGGCCCGAGGCGATGACGTCTGCAAGTGGGGAACGGAGACGAGCAATCTGAGTCCAGAATACACCGCGACCTTGCTCGAGAAGCTCGACCGCTTTTTTTGCATGGTGAGCGCGGAGACAAGCGGAAAAAGCATCTATTGCTAGGGATGAAGCGAGGTCCTTGAAAGTGTGGAGATGTTTGGGTAGGGATGGCAAAATGGCGAGATGCTGAACGAGTAGTCGAAGGGATGTTTCATATGCGAGAAGGACTGTGGGATGGGGGAAATTCTCAGCATCCGTGATCCATTGCTTGGCAGCAGAGAGATCGTTTCGTGAGTGTTTGTGGGATATTTGACAACTCGGTGTAGAGACTGAATAAATCCTCTCTGTCATTCAACTCGTTCGACTGGATGAAGCGAACACGGAGACAATGTGCAAGTTTATGTAATGACCATGATCGATCAGGATGGCCAGTTGGGCAAAGGTCGAGGGCTTGTCTCGCGAGGATGATGGCCTCATTGAGGTCCGTCTTTTCTCCACGACGGCATAGATCAGTTGCGATATTACCCAATATCGTTGATCGATGCAGGTACCCTGACGGGCGAAGGTCAAGGGCCTGTCTGCCGAGGATGATGGCCTCATTGAGGTCCGTCATATCCATATCTCCAAGCCGGTTGTAACGAGTGGAGAGATAGGTTGCGACATCGTTCAACGATGTTGATCGATCCGGGTGCCTTGATGGGCGAAGGTCAAGGGCTTGTCTCGCGAGGATGATGGCCTCATTGAGGTCCGTCGTATCTCCAAGCCAATCATAACGAGTTGAGAGATAGTTTGCGGCATTATTCAGCAACATTGATCGATCCGTGTGCCCTGACGGGCAAATGTCAAGCGCTTGTCTCGCGAGGATGATGACCTCATTGAGGTCCGTCATATCTCCAAGCCGGTCATAACGAGTTGAGAGATGGAGTGCAACACTGCCCAACGACGTTGATCGATCCGGGTGTCCTGACGGGCGAAGGTCGAGGGCTTGTCTTCCGAGGATGATGGCCTCATTGAGGTCCGTCATATCTCCGAGCCGGTCGTAACGAGAGGAGAGATAAAGTGCGATATTGTCCAACGACATTGATCGATCCGGGTGCCCAGACGGGCAAAGGTCAAGTGCTTGTCTTCCGTGGATGATGGCCTCATTGAGGTCCGTCATATCTCCAAGCCGATCATAACGAGTTGAGTGATAGAGTGCGACATTGTTCAACGACGTTGATCGATCCGGGTGCCCTGACGGGCAAAGGTCGAGGTCTTGTTTCCCGAGGATGATGGCCTCATTGAGGTCCGTCATATCTCCAATCTGGTTGTAACGAGTGGAAAGATGAAGTGCGAGATTGCCCAACGACGTTGATCGATGCGGGTGCCCTGACGGGCGAAGGTCGAGGGCTTGTCTCCCGAGGATGATGGCCTCATTGAGGTCCGTTATATCTCCAAGCCAGTTGTAACAAGTGGAAAGATAGATTGCGAGATTGCTCAACAACGTTGATCGATCCGGGTGCCCTGACGGGCGAAGGTCGAGGGCTTGTCTCCCGAGGATGATGGCCTCATCGAGGTCCATCATATCTCCAAGCTGGTTGTAACGAATGGAGAGAGAGAGTGCGACATTATTCAAGGATGTTGATCGATCCGGGTGCCCTGACAGGCAAAGATTGAGGGCTTGTCTCGCGAGCATGATGGCCTCATTGAGGTCCGTTATATTTCCAAGCCGATTGTAACGATTGCAGAGATGGTTTGCGACATTGTTCAACGACGTTGATCGTTCCGGGTGCCCTGACGGGCAAAGGTCGAGGTCTTGTCTTCCGAGGACGATGGAGTCATTGAGGTCCGTCATATCTCCAAGCTGCTTGTAACGAGTGCAGAGATAGCTTGCGACATTGCTCAACGACGTTGAACGATTTGGGTGCTTTTCTGGGCAAAGCTCCAGTGCCTCTTTTGCATAGATAACTGCTTCCTCGATGTCCTCCACCGCTCCCAGATGATTGTACCGATCCCAGAGATGTATGGAAAGCTGATTTAGTGAGCTCCATCGCTCGTGGTGACCGGATGGGCAATGGTCCAGTGCTTGCCGATCAAGGACGATTGCCTCGCTAATGTGGCCTGTCCCGTCCCCTTGCTCAAACTTGGCGAATGCTGACTTCGCTTGCGCGAGTACCTGATCGACTGAAAGACTCGCCTCTCCAATCGAGTCCCTCCGGCCCCCTTTCTCATGCTCGGTGTAAGGAGGCTTGGACCCCCTTTTGGCTGACGCGAAATGTCATTTCACTGAGGCTGTTCTCGCAGACAAAACAGTTAATAAGCACCTTGTGATTCCATCTTGTTTCAGTGAAGGTTGGGACGGTGATGGGAATGGCACTGGACAGTGGTAGTATACGTACCCAGCAATCGCTACCGCGGCGTGTGATCCTCATCTTCAAAAGCGCCCAAACGACTTCCACTTCGTCAGACCGCCCCGGATTGTCCGACGTCTTCTTCGAATAAATATACTTGAGTGGTGAAATATCGCTGGATCATGTCAATGTCCGCCACCGCTTCGATTCGTTGCGACGGGTGCAGTACGAAGCCGAAGACGATATTATTTTGTTTACCACTGCCTCGCAGCTCCGAGTCCTTCGTTTACTTCGCACCCGCCACTCTTCTCACAGCCCTCTGCCAAATCTCTTGTCCAGGCTTCGCTGTTCGGTGTCCCATCCCACCCCACAGCTGCTCGCTTTGTCCGACACAGTCTCGGACCGGAAAAATCTTCGGTTTTTTTCCCACCCCATCTGCCTGCATCATACACTTAGTGACTTACTCCCATAGACAGTTCTGGTCACCAGACTAAACGGCGGCGCCCAATAGCAATATTAATACCGTGACTGTAACACACTCTTGCTACTCTCATCCGAGTAATGCCACAAACCTCATGTGCATTGCAACCCAGGTCCCAGGGTTATGCAACATGAGTGAGTGTACTGTATTCCAGCGCGAACAGCTTCTCCTTGCTTGTTCTTCACAACAGGCTGAAATGACTACTAGGCCGCATTCTGGTTAATGCCGCTCCCACATCCCTTGATCACAGGCTTTCGCTTTGACTGCACCATTTTCCCAAGTTGTCACAGTGCCGAACACGGCTTCAATGATGTCGTCGATGTGATGGGTCTTAGAAAGGATCCGACCTCTGAATCATTGCGTAAATTAAACACTTCATTTACAGTTGCAGGTACATGCTTACTTTTGACTAAAAACTTGCATATCCCCCGGCAGACGTGGCGATTCTGCCCTTTGGAATCTCACAATTTATTACTGTTGTGCCATGAGAAGATCCTGATGGGCCCCTGCCAGTGCTCCGCGGATTCTGGTGTTACAAACTCGTTCAAATGACATTGGGGCCTAGGAAAGAACGTTCGACCCCACGGGACCTCGATTCACACGTCGATGCCCACAGGATTCGCAGTCGTTACGATGCTTTCCTTGTCCGTTTCTTGCTAACTCTGATCAAGTTCACAATTCCGTCCGAAGAGACAGGCGCCGAATTTAGCCTTTCGCTCTCCGATTGTGGCTCACAGTGCAGTAAGTACTTACGTGTCAGGGATGGGCTGGAATCCAAACATAAAGCGCACAGCTCAAGCCATCAAATGAACCAGCAAGCCTATCAGCGATCGGTGCCTATCTTAGGCTAGAATGAATGCCAGGGTGGATGCAATGATCGATGGTTAATTTCCAGAGGTCTACCATACACCAAAGGGGATCTTGGCGCAGCTTCAAGTGTACTAAGGCTTCTGCCCATGTTATATTCTCCTCATTCTAGGACTGGAATTCCGATGAATAACACATGAATCGCACGGACGTCACCTTTTTCTGTTCAAAGCGTCCGTGCCCGGGTCGGGCGACTCGGGCCCCGAAGACGGTGCGGAACACTGCTTGGCACATCCCATGGACCATGGTCTTTGGTCCGCTCCTAAATATAGAACAGGGGGCGTTCCAGTGTGTCTGGACGCTGCCGAATAGTCAGGGGACCATAAGGTCCGCGCAAGACACGTTCGTGCGCGAGCTGTGGAATCCTGGATCGGAATAAAACCAAAAAAAATTCCCAGGCTGAGATATCTCCCTTTTGAGACAGAAACCAACGACCACTAGGCCACCGCTCAATCGCGAACGTTCTTGTCCAAGAACGTTCACGATCTAAAGCTCTATGCCGATCAGAAAATTTCGCCGTTGATCTGGGAAAACGTAATCCCGTGGGCGTGTTGCCGATTCCGATCGCATAAATACCTAGCAAATCATACATGCTAAGACGCCTGCTGCCTTCAAACCCTCTCGTGGTAGCAACATTTGACGACTCTAGGCATGTCTGTTGGTGCCGTTCTCATTCTTGGTGCATTGGCCAAGCCTGCTTTTGCAGCGGTGGCTTCGACATTCACCGCACCAGCTACCGCGTGAGTATCACGTCTTGGCGTTCTCGGCAGATAGCTGAATTGTTAAACACTGAACTGTTAATTCAAAAGACCCACGGATACCTCGCCTTTCTATGTCGGCGCATCAAATGGAACCATCCAAAATGGCCCTATTGTCCCGGGTGCCGTCTTCGATCGCTTCATCCAAATTTGGCTGGAGAACACCGACTTTGCTCAGGCAGCCTCCCAAGAAGTTTTCAAGAACTTGTCGACACAGGGCATTGCTCTCACTAGCTATTATGGCTTGACCCACCCGAGCGAGCCCAATTACATTAGCGCCGGGGGTGGTGACTTCTGGGGATTATACACCGATAACATGGTATATATCCCAAACAACATGAGCACCATCGTGGACCTTCTAGATCAGAAGGGCATTAGTTGGTCCGAATACCAAGAGAACATGCCTAGTGATGGCTACGCTGGCTTCAACTACACAAACCCCAGTCCGAACAACTATACCTACTACGTCCGCAAGCACAACCCACTTGTAATGTACGATTCAGTCGGCTTGAACGCGACGCGCGCCATGCGCATCAGGAACTTCAACGATTTCTCCGTCGATGTGAGCTCTTTTCACATACCAAACACTTCTTCGATAGTAACGGATCTTCTTCTCAGCTTGGAAACGACTCCATCTCTCAATGGGTGTTCGTTACCCCTAACCTCAGAAAGTTCGTGTTTGGGTTTCCTGTATCTTCCGGAAGCGCTTTCTGACAATTGGATTTTAGCGATGGCCATGACACATATGTCGGATTTGCTGCACAATGGCTCCAGTACTGGCTCTACCCCTTGCTCGAAGACCCCAACTTCAATACACCCAGGACATTGATCTTGCTGACTTTCGATGAGTGAGCGAAATTAAGCACACAGGAAAGCATGTGGGACTAATCGCAAACCTTGCAAGGAACGAGACGACCACCACCAACAACCAAGTATACACTCTTCTTCTCGGTGGCGTTCTTCCCGCAAATCTGAAAAATACCACCGACGACACATTCTATACTCACTATTCCACGTAAGTCATCCACTAAGCTTTCATTTTCTTGTCTCCATGTTGCCGTAGGCTCTCGACGGTCGAAGCGAACTGGAACCTTGGAAACCTCGGGCGCGGAGACACTAACAAGACCATGGCCAGTGAGTGTCTTGTCGTGGTCAGGCGTGACAGTGTCTTACCTCGGTCTTAGACGTCTTCAGTTTCGTCGCTAACTCTACTGGTTACAAGAACAACGACCTTACAGGCAAATCGCACCTTCCTCTCCTCAACCTTACTAAGACCATCCCCGGGCCGTTGAATCCTGAGTACTTTGTTCCTTATCTCGCGCCAAACACCTCAGCGACTGGTGGAGGAAGTGGATCAACCTTCGTTGCGAACGGTACCAACATGGCGTTGAATAGTTCGGACGCACCAGCACCTGTCAACCTGACGGCCCTGAACAGCACCACAACCAGTGGTGCCGTCGGTAGCTTCGTTCAGGCTAATCTTCTGGTGTGGGCTACGAGCGCTGTATTTGCTGCTATGCTTCTGCTATAGAGCAAGGGTTGCAGCTTATGTTGCATGTGACGGACTGATGATAGTAATTTACTTGCGCGTTTCAGCGTGCTATTAACAGCAATGCTTGGGTGCATGATTAAATCTTACAATGGTGCCAAGGTAAGCTTGTGGAGACCGTTACGTGCGTCAGTCCGTTCTGTGGCATACGCGTTGACTGCAGAGACATCGCATGGTTTGATATCCATCAAAGACGTTCTTCGGTCTGTGTCTCCGCCATACTAGTTGACTCGTTCAATTGTTTCACAGGTGTGAAGAGGTGCGCGGATACCTGTCATGTTTCCTCTTCGGACCATCGGGTGCCTTGACTCTGAGAACTTCTGCCGTCCGTATCATCACCGTACATCATGCAATGCTAATTTACGACCTGCATTGAGATAGAATGGACACCGGACATTGTACCCACGCTCCTAAATGTGAGTACACAAGACACGCAGGCATCAGTATGCTCACATAGGCTTAATACATTATCTGTTATAGAGAAAAAAAATTCTAATCTTTGACTCCCAGCACGGTCGAAATAACCTTTGCAGCCAAGCCAAGACTCGGAGGTCTGATTCGACGGTAAGTTACGCGATGTGTATTCCATGCTGTGCGATTTTACCATGTGGAGCCCTCACACTGATATCGATGAGATTCATGCAGGTTCGCCAATCGGTCAATGCCCCTGCTTGTTCCGAGTGAACGTCGTCAAAACTCGCGGTTGCATCTTAATTAACCGCCAGTGGTAATCGTTGCGTACGCAGTTGACAGTCTATCGTAATGGCGACTAAATCTAAGATCAATCCAAAGCAAAGATCCGCGTCTGAAGTCACGTGCAGCACTGGCAGCTCAACGGGAATCATCGAATTCATCACGGCGGTGGCCCGGGGTTAGACAACTTCTTGACAACCGTTTCAAGTGCGCTGATTTCACTTTAGGTCCTCAAGCCGCGCAATCGAGCGATGTCCCACGTGCGACGCAGTGAGAGGGTATATTATGCCCCAAGTTTGGCTCAGGCTGTAATATCCAGCCTGACTTCAACCCACGACCTTGACTGCATTCCATCGCCATGGTGATCAAGCGCTCGATCCTTCTGGTAGCAGCGGCGAAGGTTGTTTGCGCGTCACTCGCATCCACCTTTACTGCCCCTGCCCCAGAGTAAGCCCGCTCTATTATCCACAATGTCTCACAATTGCAGCTCTGACATCGTTCCGCAGACCGACGGACACTTCAGCCTTCTACGTTGGTGCCTCAAATAACACGATCACTAACACCCCCAACGTGTCTGGCAAAGTCTTCGACCGCTTCATCCAGATTTGGCTCGAGAACACAGACTTTGCTCAAGCCGCAACGAACGATGTCTTCCAGAACCTGAGTTCTCAGGGAATCACACTCTCTAATTATTATGGAGTGACTCACCCTAGTCAACCAAACTACGTCTCATCGATCGGGGGAGACTTCTTCGGACTAGCAGCTGATGGATTCGTTTCTATTCCCTCCAATATGTCGACAATTATCGACCTCTTAGAGCAGAAGAATATCAGCTGGTCAACATACCAGGAAAATATGCCTGCGGATGGATATGCAGGATTCAATTACACCAACTCGGATGGCTATACGTACTACGCACGGAAACACAATCCATGTGCTATCTTTGATTCTGTCGGTCAGAATACCACGCGCGCTGCACGTATCAGGAACTTTAATGACTTTTCTGTCGATGTGAGTGTAGTCTAGTTGTGTTAGCTCGTGATTTTGCTGAACCTGCATGCGTCATGCAGCTTGGCAACAACAGTCTTTCTCAATGGATCTTTGTCACGCCCAACCTCCGAGAGTTAGTCGCAACATTTGGCTAGTACATCGTGCTAATATTATCACAGCGACGCACACGACACTACTATCGAGTATGCTGGATCTTGGTTGAACTACTGGCTGGTGCCGCTGCTTGAAGACATCAATTTCAACACGGAAAAGACACTGATCTTGGTGACTTTTGATGAGTACGTCAGTTGAGGGGAACGAAATTTGTGCTCATCCTTAAAATTTCCGTAGGAACGAAACCTATGACATCAACAACCATGTTTACACTCTGTTACTCGGCGGTGTTGTCCCAGAAAGCCTGCGTGGTACCACTGATAACACATTCCATACTCACTACTCAATGTAAGGAAAAAAAATTCATACTGGTTCAGCTCGTTACTCATTCGACCCCCGGTCAGTCTTTCAACTGTTCAAAACAACTGGGAGCTTGGCAACCTCGGCCGCCAGGACACCAACAAGACCGTTGCTAGTGCGCTCCCTTTTCCTCATGCTCTTGCTTTGGGTTTCACATGCCATGTTCCTTTCAGATGTCTTTTCCGTCGTCGCGAACACCACCTTGTACACTAACAACAACCTCACGGACAGTGATATTCCATTCATGAACTTGACAGGCGTATTCCCTGGTGCTTTAAATCCTAATGCCTACGTCCCGTTCCTTGCCCCCAACGTCAACAGCATTGGTGCAGGGGGTGGACCGACCTTTGTTGCATCAAACGTCAACACCAGCTTGAACGCGTCCACCGCGCCTGCTGCAGTCAACTTGACGGCATCGACTAATAGTACCTCTTCGAGCGGTGCCAGAGTAGGAGCAGGGCTTAGCACGCAGGGTGTCCTTGGGGTGACATTTGCCCTCGTCTTTGGCGGTCTATGCCTTTGATTATCTGACTTTCAAAATGGAATTGGGTACAATGACTCTTCCATTGAACAGCGTCATTCGTATAGAATTTGAAGATCAGACCTTTGGGTACAATGTATTTGCAAATTGCCTCGTGTGGAGCCTCATCATGAAAATTCAAACCATGCACTTTCTATGATAGCCTTGTTGCTCCCGCCAGAGCGACAATTTGGTGTGGGTGGAACGTGAAGAAGTTTATGGCAGGCCAGGAAGCCAGCGCGCTGCCATCAATCAAACACCCGAGAACACCGAAAAGATACAAAAGAGCCCGAAGCTTCGTATGATTTGAGCATTAATGCATTCCTGGCAGGCCAAGGATATACTGTCACCTGGAATATGGAGGTGTTGGTATGATGGAGCCTTACCTGGCGGAACTTAGGAGACACCAGGGATGAACCTAAAGTGAACCCCCTCGTTGAACGGAACCTCACGGATGCATCATAAATCTAAGATTCATGATCTGGGGTTTCCTTGTAGTTTTCTTTCGCTGTTGTGGGCGGATCATCGACCTCAGCTCACTAGCATTCACATCTAGATTATGGGAGCTTATCAGATCTAAATCTTATACTTACCGAACGGGAGTACATCCCGGTTTGAGTGGCGAGTACTTACACTAATCATGATCCAATCAAGGTCTATTTGACCGATCTGTCGGCAACGTAGGGAGACTCTGGCCAGTGCGGATCTGGACACAAACGACTAGTATAGAGATACTGTTTTTGGTCCAACTCCGACCATTCAACACTTGCAATTTTGAGAAGTACTATCAGATATAATTACACATGCCTCCGGATCAGTTGCCTTGGTGTAGTGTTTCAGACAAGTATATACAGTCAACTCTGTGATGACCCATTGCACTTTTCTGGGATCAAGAGTCGGCGGTTCTTTTCGTCCCAAATGGCATGAAAGGATATAGAAGCCAAGAACTGAGAGCTGGGGGCGGTCCCGGTCAACCCTAACCAAGACATTCTGTCATAACGTGATTGTGGCGTGGGAAAGGGCGGCTGAATGTGGCACTTTCTAGGGTACTAGCCTAGAAAGTGTTCACACGGAGAGAACAAGTTACTACAAGATCTTACAACGCGAGACTAAAGTCCTTTATACCACGGCGACACCGTTTGTCGCCTCTACTGAGCTCCCATCGACTGTCCGTGCGCACCACAACCTGTTCCTGACAGATGTCCCGCTTCGTTACACTCCAGTGTGGGAATATCGTTGTCTCATTTCTACTGTCCTGACATTATAACTGAAGCAACTGAATCATTGCTTTGCAAGCTTTTCCCGTTCCAGTCCGTGTACCATGTAATGCTTGTTCACCAGTATGTATATTTCTTTCTCCAGGAATCCCAACTTGACGAATTGTTTCGGTGATGTGTCGATGCATTAGCGGTGGCTGTGCGCATACATTGCTCGGAAGCTGATTGGTCCAAAAAAAAAATCGGTCCATGGGATGATTACAATAAATAGCTTCGGTTTTTGACAGTGACCTGTCCAAAATGGCGTCCTCCCTCCTTCGTCGCCATTCTTCTCCCGTCCCCAGCCCATCCTTTGCCTCCTCCCCTCTCGTCGACATCCCAGTCTCTTCCACCTTCGCCCCTAACTCCACCGTAACTTGGCTCTTCACGACCCTCGCCATCCTCGGTGCTCTACTCGTTCTTGAGCAGTCCGTGTACAGGTACAAGAAGAAACATCTTCCTGGCGCGACATGGACCATCCCACTCATTGGCAAATTTGCTGACTCCATGAAGCCCACTATGGAGGGCTACATGGCCCAGTGGAACTCTGGAGCTCTTTGTGCTATCAGCGTGTTCAACATGTACGTCGCGTCTTCCTATACGCGTCATATGATTGTTGACACCTTCCTCTAGCTTTATTGTCATGGCCTCCTCGAACGAGTACTCCCGCAAGATACTCAACTCGCCAAATCACGCAGAACCTTGTCTTGTCCACTCCGCAAAGTCGATTCTTATGCCAGACAACTGGTTTGTGCCTGCTGTTTGCTCCGAGGCGACTGATTCACAATACCCTTCTTGCCCAGGGTTTTCCTCACTGGCAAAAGTCACGTAGAGTATAGACGCGTCTTGAATACCCTGTTTACGCGTAAAGCGCTTAGGTGAGCATTTCACTACCAGGCTTTGATATCCACTTTCTCATCGTTTCCAAGTATCTATATGCCTATCCAGGACAGCATTACTCGCACGCATTTGAAACGTTGGCTGGCAGACGATGCCAAAGATCATTCACCCAAGGCGATCATGATGACGGCACGTGATCTCAACATGCATACATCACTCCGTGTCTTTTGCGGTAACCATATCCCCGAGCACGGCGCCGTTGAGATCAGTCAACAGTATTGGGATATCACTCGTGCCCTCGAGCTCGTCAACTTCCCCCTTGCTCTTCCGGGAACCAAGGTCTATAAAGCCATTCAAGCTCGCAAGGTCGCGTTCAAATGGTTGGAGATGGCCGCCGCAAAGTCCAAGATTGCCGTTGCACAGGGCGCCGAACCAGAGTGCATGCTTGAGCAGTGGGTCAAGGAACTGCAAGCCCCCGGTTATAAGGGTCGCAAAGAGTTCAGTGACCGCGAGATGGCAATGGTGGTCTTCTCTTTCTTGTTTGCCTCGCAGGATGCAATGAGTAGTGGCTTGATCTACGGCTTCCAGCACCTTGCCGACAACCCAGAGCTCTTGGTCAAGATTCGCGAAGAACAGTACCGCGTTCGAGGTAACGACATCGACAAGCCTATGACCCTGGAGATGATGGAGGAGATGCCATACCTGAAGGCCTTTGTCAAGGAAAGCATGCGCGTCAAGCCTCCTGTCACGATGGTAATTTCAGTCGCTACTTTCTGGGAGCACATTTTTGACAATTCGTTGTCAGGTTCCCTACAAGGCCAAGAAAGCTTTCCCTATCACTGCTGATTACACTGTCCCTGCCAACAGTATGGTGATCCCGTCGTTCTATAACTCTTTGCATGATCCTGCCGTGTATCCCGACCACGATAGTTTGATCCCCGAACGTTGGCTCGATCCCAAGAACTCTGCCAACACTAACCCACAAAACTATCTCGTGTTCGGCAGTGGTCCTCACAAGTGCATCGGTCTTGAGTATGCACAATTGAACATTGGACTCGTCCTTGCCATTGCTAGCGTGCTTACCAATTGGGAACACCATCAAACACCCGAGAGCGATAAAGTCCAGTACGTTTTGCGCTGCGCATGGTAATTTGTGGATACTTACCCGTCCTTAAAATTATGAACAGGATTATCGCAACGCTTTTCCCCAAAGATGGATGCCTGCTCAAATTCACGCCCCGTCCAAAGCCCTGAAGTGCCACAGGTCTCATAATGCTTGCACGGACTTCTGCTCTCGAATATACCCTAACTAGCAATCTTTTGCTTAATCTGCATTGCATTGAACGTTTCCCTCGGGCATTAATATTGCTCGTTCCCGCCGCGAGGCCGATTGCTGGCACTGTTTAAAACATAGACGCCAGAGTAGAGTCGGTAATAGTGATAGAAGGTGTTGGAACGACTCGTAAGGACAGGTACTAGTGTCTGAATCGAATTGATGCCGCATCTACATGGCCTTGAACAATTTTCTTTGTTGGATTCACTCGCAATGATATTGATATTGGGCTCGGACCCGCACGATTCGTTAGTGTGTAATTACCTGCTCCGTGTAGAGTGTCGGTTGCCGAGACTGAAGTCACAACTTGCGCTTCATCGATACCATCAACGCATCCGTCTTGAATCGTATCGTTCCTACACACGCATCACCGCTGGACAATTCGTCCAATCGTAGTCACATGGCCATAACGAAGCCAGAACGACCGACAGCCAGGTACACCGTATCAGATGTCGTTCCTCTGATCCACACAGCCTCCATCAATCCGTCAGCTAGCCGCGACCCTTTCCGTTGGTACATCAAATCAAGCTGGCACTTCAAACAGCTGACACTTGCGAAAGTGGGCCGAGACGGCCTGGTTGATCTCTTGGCTGAGCGCGGATCGGACGATCATGCCCCCACAGATGTAACAAAAGTGGGTGTTGCACCCGGGCGAGATGCACTGCCAGGCCAAAAGAAAAAAAGGGGGAAGGGATTTAAAAAAAAAAGAGAAACAAACGCATCACCCATCCATCAATTGTCATAGAACAAGCAATACAGAACACGCACCGTCATGTGATTACACCCATAATCCTTTTGGATCGGCGTCGTGCAATCTGGGTGCGTCGTTCGTTGGTCAGCACTTTCAGTCCCAGAAAAGAAAAGAAGAAAAAAATTAAAGAAATAAGCAACGCCACCCACTCGGACAATGTTTCCACCCCTTTTCTTTCATCAAATGCGCCAGTTCAGAAGACCCATCGCACGAATGCTTCGGACTGTCGATGGCGATCTCCTGTTCGCACTTTTTGCACCACACGTAGTGACAGTCCATCTGAGGACAGACGATGTTGATCGCCTCCGAATAGTCTTCGCGATCCACAGAGGCAGGACGCTGGCACCTGTTGGATGCCGTGTCATTTTCAAACGTAAACAACACAGGGGGAAGAAAGACGACATACCGTCGACAATGGATCTGGATAGTAAACTCGGCCAGCTCCATCTCAGTCAAGATCTGAGACTGCTTTTCGCTGACGCCAAGTTGTTCGATCAAGAACCTCGAGATCACTGCCCACGCAACACAACGAAAATCAATAACTCTGACCACGGGGAAAGTCAAACGCTTGAACGCACCAGCAGGTTGAGCCTTGCTCTCCGCAGAGATGGTACACATCGGACAAAATATCGGGTACCGATGTTCCTCGATCTTGGTGGCGACAAACGCCCGCAAGCAGGACCTACACAACGTGTGTACGCATTCCTCCACTTTGGCGACGTCGTCCTCGGGCATGTCTTCCATACATATGCTGCACTGGAACGTGGCTTGGACGTACTGCGCGAGCTCCGCCTGCTCTCGACGGAGCAGTCGGTCTTCCTTGTCAAATTCGGTTTGGAGCCGATGAGCGAGGTCTGCGGTTTCGACCCATATACCGTCTTCGGAATCTTCGTTTGATAGGTCCTCAAGGTCGAGGTCGTCGTAGCTAGGCAGAGATTTAGAAGGGACGGGGGGTGGATTGTCGGCAAAGATGCTTCGAGCTCCAGTGGTGCCAGTTGCCCGCCATTGAGGAGGCGCAGGATCAGGGCGCCTGACAGGTGCAGCAGCAGATGGCATCTTATCATCACGATTATGTGTGCCGGACATCCGAGAAGGACCAGCGACAGCATGGCTATACGAGCCAAACGAGCGGCCCACCGGTCGTGGCAGAAACTCTGGTGGACGAATAACGGAAACAGCCTGCTTCGCCTGTTCCTGCCGTAAAGAGGCCCTCAAGCGATCGACCTGGGACAGAAGCTCCCTATTGTCAGAGCTCAGCTCCTCGTTCTCGCGCTTGAGCTCCACGATCTGCGCCCGCATGGTGAGTATGGACAAGCTGGACTGGACGATGGACTCGTCATGGTCCTTGTACCGATGCCGGGCGACGTACACGTGCGCTGAGCAGTTGCCAAGAAGCTGTGCTTGCCAACCATAGTCGGAAGAGTTATAGATGCTTTCGTCCATGGTGGGCAAGATATCGCTCAGCGTGCGCGCCGTGTTTTCGATCGAGGTGCTAAACGACAGACCAGCTCCGTGAGGATGCGAGGGACGCGGGTGCGAGTCGAACACCACAAAGACGGGGTCATCGACCGTGGTCCGAGTGGTGGAATTTTGCGGACCGGCATTCGAGTTGGCAAACTTGAAGCAGGCGATGATTTCAGGTGGGCGCGTGATGATCATCACCGTTGATTTTTTGATTTGTTTCATTTTTCTGTGATTTTTTTTGGGTGCGACGTTAGTTCCCTCTGAAAGAGGTAGACATGTAGGCAAGGTGACGCACTTGAGAATCTCCCGAAAGAACGACGGCTGCGGAGCACCGTACTCGACGGACGCGAGCTTGAGAAATCTGATAAAGACCGGAAGTTCGTGGATCTCCTCCACCTCCAGATGAAGATTGCTAGACCATCCTGCACAAATGGCGACGATTTCCTAGCGGAGCAAAGTGAAAAGTTCCGTCACAACCGATGTCGACAGAAGAAACCGCGGCGCGCTTGGAGGGGTTGGTACGCAAGTGCAACAAGCGAACTCGAAGCAACCAAAAAACGACAACTGCACAACAGCTCGCACCTCCCCACTGTTCAAGTCGCGACTCAACTGACGATCGACTCACCTCTACGACTTCCTTGGTGCTCAGCTCGTTCAAGACGTCCGCCATGCTTTTCCTCTTTTGCTCGATGCGAACCCCGATCCTGGCAAAGTTGAACGCAGCGAGGCCGCACGCGGAGACGCCCTGCGCCGTGAACTGGCTGGTACCTGCGAACGAGACCACCTGGTCCTTTCCCATCTCCAAGACCTGCGTGGACAGGCGCACGTCGCTCTGGACCTGTGATGGACCACCGCCGTGAGCGTGGGGCTGATATCTCGTCGATGTTGACGCTGATTGGGTCCACGGGAACATCACGATGATGATGCAAGTATCTCGGTTATGTGAAAGGGAAAAAAAGGACTAGAGAGATCTGTAATGTTGGGCGATTCAAGTAGACAAACAGACGCTCAGATGTGATCCAAGAGTGGACTTATGAACATGGACACCCCTAAAGTAGAAGTTAGTTGCAAGTCTCACCATGGGGGGTTTGAATTTCATACCCGATATGTTAGTTATTACCCTTGAACGTAAAATTAGATTGAGATCGAAAGCAAGGTAAGTACATATTAGACGACGGGCAGGACTGAAAACAATGCGTGCAACCGTAATAACAGCACGCTGTGTAAGGAACGATCATAAGCAAGTACATATGTATTCAAGGCAAACAACGGCTCCTTAACAAGCACGTCTCCCGATATGAAAGTAGATCCACAAAAATTAGCAGTGAACGAAACATCACAACTCGAAGCATGAGTCGAAAGAGAAAGAACATTACACGACACCCAAAACGACAGTTGCTCTCAAACTGAGCTCCTTGGGTGCAGGCACAGGAGTCTTGATAGGCTGCCCGTCCGCACCGACCTCGTCCACCTCTTCCGATCGCAACGAACTCGACTTCCAGCCCCAACTCTGGCTGACGGAAAACACGTCTGGCACGCTCGTGAACCGCGTGATCGAGGACCCCGTTGTACTGGCGCACGAGACGCAAAAGTAAGCGGACACGGACGAACGTGGATCTCGGTAGGGCTGGACGGGGGCGATAGGAGGAGCTGTCGCCGGTACTGTGTTCCCGGTCGATTGGTAGGACGTGGTGGAGCTCGTCGTCGAGGGTGGCGGGGAAGAGCCGGGGGTTGCACTTCTCTGAATGGGATGGAACGAAAGGGATCGATGGACAGTGGGTGACGAGATAGAGGAAAGGATCTGCTGTGGGAGTGAGGGAACTCTGTTATGGCCTCGAGTGTCGGTTTCCACTGGTGTGGAGGGAGCGGGAATGGGATCGATATTGGATTGTCTGTGGAGATATATACCCAGCTGGGTCCCTTTCTTACGCGCAACTTGAACATATACGTTGAACAAGTTACCCGCGTACCATATAGTGTGCGAGTGTAATCGAGACTTCTCCTTGAGCGAATCTATGTCCCAAAACTCGACCGCAAAGCGACAGGGAGGATATGGTGACCAGCGAGTCTTGCCCGTTGCGTCGCTGGCGACACAGTCGGTCGCAGTCTTTCGTTCTGCCTTGAGACCGAAAAAGTTGGTCTCGGACGTTGGAGCACGTGATGGAGATTTGCGATCTGTCAACAGAGCGGGTAGGTCAAATAGCTGATCCATGGATGCACCTTCGATGCCGCTGCTGTCACCGATGCGTAACGACGAATCCTGCGCTACTGGGTAGTAAATCCTGTCCTTTTCATTGACATTGAACTGTTGCTTGGGTGAGTCCGAGAGTCGTGAAAGAATCTCGGTCGTCGAAGTGCAGAAACCCAGTTTATGATCGCGCGCCGGCGGTGGGGAAGAGGTCGGCGAGGAGTTATTTCTGGGTTTGGAGGAGATATGAGATCGCAGCAATGACTGTGTCCAATGAGCTTCTTGCAAAACAGATATAGGAACAAACGGTCGTCCGGTCGTCGGTGAAATGTCCTGTGAGATTGCAATAATATCGTCGACGAGCTATCAGAAGGTGTCAGAGAGAAGGATGCAGAACATGGGACGGGGATGACGCTACCATATTCGCGTAATAGATACCATCGCGAAACATGATCTCCCAATCCTTCTCTTCGTCTTCGTTGATTCCCTGCCTTCTACGAAGCTCTACGACGGTGCGAGCCAGGTCATATCGCTCGCGCTCTCCCTTTACGAACAGAGCATCGGATGAAACGAGTTCGCGTATCCAAGCGGAGGAGAGTCCGCCTCTGGCCCATATCAGGGGGATGCGGTGAGGAGAGGGGGGGTGGGGGTCGTCTGTAGATGGCCGAGAAGGCAACGTGTCTGCGCGGCGGCGGTTGGCCATGGGCTGTGCTGGGAGTGCCAGGGGCAAGTCTCTCACGCGGGGTGCCTTTTCCTCGTGTGTGAGTATGTCTGGTGCCCATCTTGAGAGCCAACATGCGGCGGCCTCGCCTATCTTGTCCGAGAGTGCGCCATAATTATAGCAGGGGGAGAATCTGACAGGTTCTGAGGGATCCGATTCCGAGTCAGATTCAGCTGGGTCCTCCTTTTGCACATCGAGATCATGCAGTTTGTCAGCGAGGAGATCGTGGGAGTCCAAGGAGGGAGGGGAGGAGGGTTCGAGGATCTCTGCAATGTGTTCGAGGCCAACGGCTGCGTCGGGGTCGTGTTCTGTAGAAAAGTCGACGGGGGAGCCTGTTGCGAATTGGAGGTACTGCACGACGGTGTAAGGACCGACGGTGCTGATGATATAAGAGAGGGCCTGCGATGCGAGAGAGGGGATGGAGAGGTAGACGGAGGTTGCGAGGAGGGACAGAAGGAAGGAAGGAGTTGCAGGGTGGTGTGTATGTGGTATCTCTGAAGACGGTGGGGGACCAGGAAAGGAAGGAGTGAGGGGATGAAGGGTGGTTGGAATAAGCGCGGGGGAGACGTGAAGAGGAGGACCACCGCCGTAGAGTCGTGCGATGCATATCCTGGACGAAATAAGAACGAGGGAAGGAGAAAAAAGGATGGACGTACTCGAATGCTATCGATGGATGAATATTAATGAAGCAGATATTAAAGAGAGAAGGCGCACCTGGGCGTGTTATGTTGGGGTCATCGAATGCGATATCGACGTGCTGGATGCCAGGCGAGCCTGTAGACTCTATAAACCCGGCAGTGAAGAGAGAGCTAAAGAATCCCTGGCAGGACGTGCAGTGAGCGGGGACAGGGGCGAGCGTGAAGACGTACGGATTGGATGAGTACAATTCTGTGTAGCTTGTATCTTGCAGCCCAGTTCGAAGCTGCTTTGACGTCGAGGACGACGTCTGGAGTGCGAGCTTGTACGAGAGATGCGTAAATGTGTTGTTGTAGATGTGCTGGGGACAGACTCTGACTCGGCGGGGAGGAGGACATGATGATGGAAGTCGTGACTTGCTTACTATCATGACCGCCGTCTCTAGATTTTCTGTCCTCTCCGCCTCTTCGCTCTCATCCGCAGAACATCTCTCACCGACTTCCTCCTCCTCACCTCGCTTCTCACTCTCATCAGCACCCTCCATCGCTACCACCCTCGCTCCAAACAGGCCCGCTAACCGTCCAAACATCTATGATCGCCCCATCAACAAGTCACGCACAGCAGAGATATCCGCCTCTGCATTCGCATTTCTCTTCTCCGAGGTCGTCCAGTACACCCAGAAGCGCGTCGGCGGGATAAACGACCTCGAGCGCAGGCTCAACACCCTCGGATACCGCGTCGGCACGCGGGTCCTCGAGCTCATGGTCTGGCGCGCAGAATCTTCCTCAAAGACACCCAAGCGCGAGATCCGCTTCCTCCCTGCCCTCATGTCCATCCACACTCAGGTGTGGCGTGCCGTCTTTGGTAGACCCGCCGACGCGATCGAGAAGAGCGTCGAGAACCAAGACGAATGCGCGTCTGTCTCCCTCGCCTTTGTCGCCCTCTGACGTCCCTCACAGACATGATCATCGACAACGAACCTCTCCTAGAACGCCACATATCTGTCCCGAGGGATCTCTCCACCCTCAGCTGCTCCTCATTTACTGCAGGCATCGTTGAAGCCGTCCTCGATGGTCTCGGTCTCGTAAGCATCCCCCTCTCTTCACGTGCGTTCCCCTCATCCCCCACAGCCCGCCAGGGTGACCGCCCACAGCACCCCCACCCAGCAGTATCCGTCCCGCACCACCATACTCATAAAGCTGGAGCAGTCTGTATTGGAGCGAGAACAATTACTCAAGTAACCGTAGTGTTATCGTACTGTCGTAAACCTTATTTGCCTCAGACCACATCCTTCCCTGGTTTACAAGCTTTGAGTTGGAGTTTGCGATGAAACAGAAGATTGTACACGAGTATGTGGATACATCACATTCAAGAGGGCATAGGGCAGTGAAGACTTCACACTTGCTGCTCAAAGAAGTCTGCAAACTTTGCAAAGCCGGGTTTGATGCATGTGATGGTGGACAACCTGTCGGAAGGTAGGATAGCCTGAGACTAAGTTACATCCGTGACTCGGAGATCCTCCGCAACTAAATCTTTCCTGAACGAATCCATCTAGTGGGCATTGACAACCAGCGCTGCGTGGCGATGATCTCCGCTCGGAGTGCGAGGAGAGGGAGGATCATTAGGGGATACAGTAGCTGAGAGCGATCGGACCAACGGTGAGACGGCCAGTGTATGAACTCCGGTCGGTGCACGTCCAGATATGCGCGTCGTGCCAATCAATATCCTCGAGCAGACCTTGGCATAATGAAAGTAACTGCGAGACGACAAGCCGAGAATGCTTTGGTCCAGGTCAGGCTCGCACCAAAAACAGTTCAAAATCACATAAAATGCATACTACTTACTAACCAGGAGGCGGGCCTGGAAGTAGGATGTCCAAGCATGTTTCACGAACGTTCCAGGCCTGCGAAATTGAAGGACGCAGACGCGTCTCGTTTCCTTCGGCATTCCTTGTTCTATAACCAACCAGTGAATTCACCAAACCGAGTGACGTGGATGCATCTACATAAACTGGACATGCCCGCTGAGCAACTCTCGGACACATTGATGCCGATCCCACGCAAGGTACGCCTCGTCAAAGGTCAATTCGGAGTCCAGGACGAAAACGTTGCCTTGCACCCAGCACGACGTGGCCGAGAGCTAAAGTTGGCACGCCTTTCGACGATATCCGTTTTCCATTGCGAGCCGTGCCGCTCGTGCGACATGCGCGGGGGTGCTCAAGCCTATTCAAAGCACGCACGCTGCCTTTTATGCAAGCGAATGGTGTTCCAGAGCCGCATCAACCACTCGCGGACCCTCTAAGTGATGAAGACCTCATTCGCGTGGTATCGAAAAACTCAAAGAACATCACCTCTGCAATAGCTTGTGCCAGGAACGAGCGGGACCTCAAGTACTACAGGAGTCAAAATCTTTGACGTGGCTTCGATGGTCGTAGGTGGGAGAAAGAGTCTGGAATTGGAACTTTGGGTCGGAACTCTTCCAAGTCGTTGATGACTAGGCTCGCATTTCTAGAAAGTACTCACGTCGAGATCAGCAAGTACTACAGCGACGAGTTCACAGCGAAAACGAACGAACGAACTGCCGCTTCAATTGAGGGCGAGAATTATTAGCGAAGGCCTGGCCATGTTCCCGCCTGTTATTTCTCGACTGTCTACCGTGAGCGTGGGTGGAGACGCCGGGACTTCGAGTATGGAAACCTTGCATGCGCCGCCATCCTAGCATGGTCGACATACACGGCATCACCGTCAACCCTCCCCTCGTCAACACCGCATGTCCGTGGGCCTCGGACGAGCACCAACTCGCAGCCTTGCTCGACTGTCCTTTCACCGGCGCAGTGACCACCCGGACTGCCACCCTCGCAGGCTTCGATGAAGACGCCTCTCACACAGTAATCACCCCGCACCTCCTCCCTCCGAACCCACCCGCTGACTCCCATCATAGGTCGCCTTCTTCGATAACGGCCTCTCCTCCCTCAACTCCTACGGCTACTCCCCTCACCCCCTCCACACTTACGTCGGCCCAAACGGATGGCTCCGCACCCTCCTCACCCGCATTCCCACCTCCTCCAAACCCTTTTTCATCAGCATCACCTCATCCCACCCGACCGACCTCTCCCTGATGCTCGATGCCATCCAAGACCTTCGCACCGCCCACCCCGGCTGGTCCGCCCGCATCGCCATCGAGCTCAACGCCAGCTGCCCCAACATCCCCACCCGCCCCCCACCGTCGTACGACCCCGATCTCGCTGCATCCCTCGGCCCGCTCCTCGACGTGCTCGCCGAGCGCTTCTGGGCGGACAGGAGCCTCGCGATCGGGATCAAGCTTCCCCCCTACGTCGTCGCGAACCAGATCGCAGGCGTCGTGCGGATCCTCGGGGCCTACTCGCGCATCGACCCTGCGTCGGGGACGTCGGTGAACCCGTTTGCGTTCTTGACGTGCACCAACACGCTCGGAAACTGTCTCGCATTTGCGGACCAGGTCCAAGGTAGTGGAGGAGGAAGAGGAAACTCGGACGCGTTCGCAGTGCCACCAGGCCTGGGGGGTCTCGCCGGGGAAGCGATACACGCTCTCTCGCTCGGGAACGTGCACATGTTCTCGAAGCTGTTGGCAGAGTCGGACGATCCCGCGCTACGGCAGATCGTCATCATCGGTGCAGGCGGCGTTGCCTCCCCAGAGGCGGTCGAGCGCATGCATCGCGCTGGTGCACAGGTCGTCGGGTGTGCGACGCTCTTGGGAAGGATGGGCGTGGCAGCGTTCGAACATCTCGCTCGACGGTCGAGCGCAGCATCGTAGATTCAGCTTTGGAATGTACTAGAGGATACAATGGCGAAGAAGAAGAAAAATACAGGGAAGACGTTGGTGCCCACGTTAGATGATTATGTAGCTGGGTATAAAAAAGACAAACACGTTAAGTGAATGAATAAATTCAGATTGATCGTCCAGCTAGTGATAGAACGAGAAGTCGTCTGACTGATTCCACGAAAAGAGAGCAAAGTCCGCCGGGATGGAGGAGTGTGCTAGTTCGACGTGATTGTGCTGCACAAAGTCCACGACGCGTCGATCTGGAGAAGGGATGGATCGCGGGCAAGGCATGCCACTGGGCGCGTCGGGGTGATAGTACTGATAAGACGGAGGCGCGAACAAGTCCTCGAAGGCGCCAGAGTAGAACGGGTCGAGCTGTGGCTCGACGTTGGGCGCATTTGCGACGCACTGCAAGGACAGTCACGATCAATTCGAATACTATCATCATTCCAGAGAACTCACCTGAGGGAACGTGTCCTCGTCACACGAGGTCGGCGGCAACAACGGACTGAGAAACGGGGGGACGTCCGCAGACACCTCCGTCGCGTCCTTGAACGCCAGATCGACGCGTGTCTTGCGTTCTCCAGCGGGCCCCACTGCCACCACTGGAACGGTCTTTTGCTCCTCGTCAAATTTCTTGATAGCGCTCTCCAGCTCGGACCCATGCTTGCCCGACATGACGAGCTCAGCGAGGGTCTCGCACCGCTTGACGTCCTCCGTTCCATTCCTGCGCACGTTACGCTTGACGGGACGGCTGGCCCTGCACACGGGGCTGAAGCGGTAGTTGGGATAGCGTGCTGCGTGCGCGGCTTTTTCAGCGGCGGCCTTGTCGCGCCAGACCCCTTTCTCGGTGTCAGAGAGACGGTGCCAGCAGTGCGCGATGACGCGCGTGATGTGGCGGTTGTCGTGCTCGATGTTGGAGCTGATCTTTTGGGCGGCGGCGAAGGCGGAGCGGAAGAGCATGAACGCGTTGCGGGGGCGGGGGATGTGATCTGGGTTTTTGTTGCGCGGGGAGGAGCGCGAGGGGGGAACTGGCATGGCTGCGAGGGTTGCAGCGGACGGCAGACCTGGGGGGAGTAGTATTTCTGCGGTGGGAGAGGGTTCGGAGGAGGAGTCTGAGGGTGCGGGTGACTCAAAGGCATGGACGAGGACGTCGTCAAAGAGAGGCCAGTTGTCGTCGTTGGGGACGAGCGAGGTGAATTCTTGGGAGAACATATTGAGACGCGAATGTTGCGAAGGTCGCCTTTTATCTTGTCTCGCTCCGTCATATCCGCCCCTTTCGATCGTCACATCGAGGCAGACATGCCCTCGCTGAAATCACATCACTTGCCTATTTGGGTCAGGTTCGGCATCTTGCGCCTCCACGTTGTTCGGAACTACCCGAGTTGTCATACTATACAAACAGCCGCGCCGTCTTAATAAGCTCCATCATTCGCCCCAACGCAATCAACCCGAAACTCTGCGGCCCGTACGATCCGGGCTCGACCCTCAGCGCATTCTCTGCAACACACCATCCAGCCCACGCACGTCTGAATGTCTCCGCAACCTGTCGCGTCTCACGATAGTAGTCGTCATCCTCCTCCTCCTCTTCGTCCCATTCCAAGTGGGAATAATCGTCCTCCCCCAACTGCGACTCTTCGTGAGTCGCCGTCTTGCTCGCACGCATCTCCATCCGAACAGCACGCACAAGCTGGTGCGTCTGTGCCACATTATCGTCAGACTCAACCCCGCGTGTTCCGCGAAACACACCCACCTGCAGGTTCATCGTCCCAACCGCTTCCCGTCGCCGATGGTGGTCCGACCAATTCGCCATAATCGTCCCGCTCACCAGCTCAGATTCGGACACGTAAACATCCTTGTTCTTTGAGACCGTATGCGTCGTCGCAATCACATACAGTTGATTGCAATAGTCTTCCAAGAGATATTCCATCTCGTCTTGCAACTCCGCCGAGGGCGCTTCAAGACTCAGCCCGATCCCATACAACCCCACCTGGCTAAGAGCACGCTCGATAATGTGTCCTCCAGATGGTGTCTCAGACCCGTTCCACTCTCCCGGCATCCAGTCCTTGACCGGAACCCGGCGGAACAGCCGTCCCAACATCTTCACGCTTGGGTACCACGTGTCTGAACTCAAGTCGGCCCCCTCGCGCGCCAGAAAATCAGGCTTGGTTCGGTTCCGCGACCTGGGCAAATCCTGGAACATGACCGGCGTCCCCGTCTTCTGGAAATCAACAGCCTGCGAGGCAAGCTCAGCCAGCCTCAGACATTCGTCACAAGAGGGCCCGCGTTCTGCGAGATCAGAGAACCGCAGATGGGAAATCGCAATGTGCCCGACAAGGTCTGCCTCGATCTGAGTTGTCGTCAACGTGAGAATATCTAGACACATCCCGTCGTCCACTCACGTAGTCAAAGATAAAGTCTACCACGTCCTCGATTCCGCAGGGGTGCAGGGTCTGCTTGATCGGTAGCGACACGTATTCACCCGGGGTCTCTTTCAGGGTAGGAATGAGATCCGGCTGTGACGGGGCTCTAGGCTCAGCACAACAAAGCAACAGGCATGACCAGAAAAGGAAAGACACCGACATCAGTGATGAGATTGAAATCATCTCCGTCCAGGTCCCCTCCTCCGAGACATGACGAGAGCGGTCGGTCACCCCTGCCAACAATCAGACAACGTTAGCCGACTCGGACCCTCCTTTACACACCTGCACGAGAATACGACGACATTGTTCAAATGCTTTAGCTCGTCCCTCCTTACCGCCTTGACCACCTGTACGTCTCCCGGGTGTATCTGAGGGCTTCGCGTAATCGCGACCTCGCCCGTGATCTCCTCGTACACCTTGTGCTTATCGTCATAGACCGTAGCATAAATCTCTCCTTCCGCTAGGCAGTCCCATTCGTCCGACACCCCGAGCAACGTATACGATCCAGGAACGGCAATGTGCGCCCGGTACTTGAGCTCGCGCAAGATATGCGTCTCTCCACAGTGCAGCGTATTGGCAATCAGGTCGTTGTTCAAGCTGTCCTCCGTCCCGTCGTATGTCCTGACTTGCAATATTTCGTGCATGTTCCGCAACACGGACGGAAGGTGGAACGACGAGCCCAACCCATGCTGTTGAAGCACCTTGGCCGCGTTTAGGAACGCGTGCCGAACCGACTGTGCCTCCTGGATCGAGCGGTCCTGCAATTCCAAAATCCGCTCCTTGCTCGACCCGAGGAATTCCATGAGCACGATCAAGGGCCGGTTCAGAAACATTGCCTTGGGTCGCAGCGACGTCGACTGGATGTCGAACGTGCGGTTGTCGGGCGCGTCAAACTTGATCTGAGACGGGCGGAGACAGACGACGCGTCCTTCCAGCCTCGGGTCTTGCACGACCATGCCCTTGGCGCCGCCGAGACGGAACTGGTAGGCCGAGGGCACCCGGGTCCGCGCAGGGCGTTTCTTGGTCTTCTGGTTCGCTCTCCATATCGCGGTCGCGAGCTCCGTCGAGATGGGGCTGCACCCGTCCGTCATCACTTTTCTCGCTGGAGATTCGATGTCGGGGATCGCCCTGATTTCGTTTGGTTCCAGCGTGATAGACGGGTCGGTGGCCGAGAACGCCTGAGACCAGCGCGCCCCGAGTCGGGCGGGTTGGTACAACATACGCGAAAAGTCGCCCTGTGTGAGGAGAGGGGGAAAAAAAGGTATCAACGTTAGCGCGACCGAGTAGAACATGTAAGACGCGAGAACTGTATTACGAGGCTTTCCCTGATCGTCTCGGCGTCCATATACTTGCCGTGGTCGTCGTAGAACGGCGTCACGAACCAGAGCGAGTGCTCTTTGAGCCCGCTCATGGAGTATCCCAACATTTGGTAATGTCTTCCTGCGACCACGCAGCCGTTGAGCAGCACGGGCCGATACCGTTTCGAGAGCAATTCCGTGATGGACGCGCCCAAGTCACGTCGAAGCTTGGACCGATCTTCGTCTTGGAAAGTCACGCGCAAGAAGCATTCGTGATGTTTGAACCGGCGGAGGACGCTGTTGGACTGATCTGCACTCGGTCCTTCGAGGATGTGGCGCGTCGGCGTGAGGATGAGGTGATAGGTGTACGAGACGGCCGGACTGGCGAGCGCGGGCACGAGCGGACCCCTCGGGCGCTCCTGGTCTTCGAGGTAGAGTTTGGTCGCATGCTCGAGACGGCCAACGAGCGTCGGCGCCGGCGCACCGCGATGGCGCTTCCCACGACGTCCGCGTCCGCCAGTCCACTTCTTCATCTTGTTCCCATCCCCCTCTTCCAAAAGTAAGATAAACCACCCAAAGATCGGGACGGCCGCGTCTCCATGGGTCTCACAGAGCTGGACGAGGGCGTCCTGCAACGCCAACGCGTCGAACCGACTGATCGTCCAGTTCGTGATGGCCTTTTCTATTTCGAACGCGAGCTCGAACGGGAACGTGCCGAGATACTCGTCAAAGTCGGGATGCGTGACGTTGATGTGCTCCAAGTTATCATGGACGTGGATAGCCGCCGACTTGTGGGACAGACGGACGTGGAACCGGGAATGAGCAGCATATATGAACGCGTCCTTGTCAGCTTGTTCGACGAAGGTGCATGCCAGGCTAAAGCAACCCTCGGGCATCTGGACGTCGGGGACAAGCCCCTGGGCGCGCCGAGAGTCAACACGATCGCTGAAAGTTACAGCTTCGGTAGCAAAGTAGGGGAACGAGGTAGCTTTGATGAAGAGGGTGGGCTCTTCCTCGACAGAGCTGTCGACGATGGCCTCGATGGTCCCCTTGTGGAGAGGATATGACGCGGTCGTAACAGAGGGTAGTACGCCGAGGTCGGCGAGCGTGAGAGAGACGATGCCGGAGAACCCGTCGTCATCGTCGTCGTCGGAAGGGTGACTTTGCTTGCGAAGCGTAAAGCGTATCTGGCGACGCTCGAGGTCGCAAGCAATGTCAGCCGATCCGTCGACGAAAAGTTCAGTCGAAAAGGATCCATCTGGGAGGAACCGACCAAAAGCATAGGTCGCGAGCGGGTAAGGCCTTCCCTCGCGAATCCTCTGCTCCTTCTCTCGCTGGAGTTGTCTGGGATCCCTCCATGATTTGGAATTCAATATCGCGACTCTGTCCGTGTTCAAAGGGTTTTTGCTCTTGCAAAAATACACTCTGGAACCTTTGATCAACACGCCGGCTGAACTGGTACCGCCGGTCACGGTACCGTAGGCGAGAAGGAAGGTGCGTCCCGCGAGCTCGTTCGGAAGAGAGAGAATGCCGAGCTTTCCACGCGTGTTGGGTTTCTTGAAGAGGACGACGTCGAAATTGAGCACCGGGTCGAGCGGAAAAGGCGCCTTGTGCAGGATCTTGGCGAGCTCGACCTTGACGTCGTCCTCGGAGGCCGCATGGGCTACTCCGCGCATGAAAATGTCCATTATCTAGTTGTGTCGTTCAAGGGTGCAGAAAATCGAACCTGGAGAGCGACTGCTCACCGAATATTGTTGTGACAGATCCGTGAAGCGAGAGACCTGTGTCTGATGGACTTATAAACGATCAGCCTAGAGTGCAAGATTGCTTATCGATTTGAATCGATAACGGTCGAAGCTGTCAGAACATGACAACCGCGTGAATTAGATTGGGCGGTGCGTCAAGTGCGGCGATCTGTGATCATTATTAGTCTACACGACGACGTTTGTCCCTGTACTTGTCTCGATTGTAATCCACAGCAGAACGCTTATCTCGATGCGGCGAGCGAGACCGCGAACGTGGGCGTAGTCTGCTTCCCCCTCTTCTCCGCCATCCTTCATCACCGTCGTTATCTAGGCGCCGTGGTTTTTCCCAGTTGGGAGACCGACGGTCTCCTGTGTCCCCCCTATCGCGCCACGAGTCCCGTCCCCCCTGCCTGCTCGCCAACGCATTCTGAGTCCCCGATGCTCGCGCAGGAGGAAGACCGGTGTTTTGAGGGCAATCTACACAGTACTGAGCAAGGGGACAGGTAAAAACAGCGCACGTCTTACCTTTTTTGAGATGCGGCCCGCCGCACAGGAAGCAACCCCCACCTTCCGTAGAACGGCCACCTGACTTGACTGATCCCGAACCACCAAATCCGCCGTTTCCCGCTGTAGTATCTTGGTCCAAAAGGTGCGTGTATTTAGTTCGGCTGCGCTTCCCGAAGTTCTTGACCTGCATCACTTTGGGCAAAACTGACACATCGATTGTGGATTGTGTCGCTTCTGTGTAGTCATGCTTCTTGAGGATCTCTTCGTCCTGTGGACGCATCGATGACTATTGACAGCATTTCATATTCTCGCCGGTTACCCACCTGATGGAAGGCCCCTTTATGCCAGTACTTTTGGAGGAACTTTTGTTGGCCCTTGGGTTTCTCATCTCTAAGTTTGCTGGCGTGTTCTAAATCCTCCTTCAATCGCTGTTCCTCGGGGAGTGCGCGTCTCCGTTCGACTTCCTCTCGTTCTTCCACGCGCCGGAGTTCTTCCTCTTTCTCCATTTTGATCCTCGCGAGCTCTCTCAAACGCCATGCCTCAAACTCTCCTTCGGGGTCGAGCCCGTCAGTATCATCGATGTCCGGAATCAAGTCCTCCTTCTCCTCTACTCAAGTTGTGAGTGACCGAGCTTCAGCGTAAGAACAAGGGACGTACTCTCCGCCAGCTCTCTTCTGATGCTTTCGGCGACCAGGTCATGACTTTCCTTCTTCCGCTGCTCGGCAGCAAGCTCCCTTTGCCGTTCCATCTCTTCCGCTTCTTGAGCGATCGCATCCCGGTCTGTTATGGTCACGCGTCCGCGTCTGTAGATTACCTAGTGTCAACGATTGAAATGGGAAAGATTCGAGGGGGCAGTAGCATACTTGGGCACGAATACTGGTCTGAAGAGTAGTTTCGGCTTTTCTTCTTCTTCTGACTCGGACTCGTCTTCGCTCGACTGAGCGACCTAGTCAGCCATCTCCTGCGAGAGTGTGTACGCAAAAGCTTGCCTCTTCTTCCTCTTCCTCTGCCTGAGCCTCCTCGAGCTCTTCCAACTCTTCTAGTACACGACGCGACGGTGTGAGAACCAAACCAAAAGAAAGTTTATTGTACTTGTGACACACCTTCCTCCATGAGCGTTTTGCCAGACTCCTCGCGCCCTGCCACGATGACTTTGCCATCCCGAGAGATGCTGACGTCCTTGAGCGAGACGTTGAGCGCGCGCGCAGGCTGTATCTGAGTCGACCGTGTTTTCGTCAGCGGCGTTTCTTCAGCCTCCTCCTCCTCTTCCTCCTGCTTCACAAAGCCCTCCTCATCACCGATCGGAACGTCGCCCTCCTCGAGTGCTGGTGCTTGCGCTTGGTCTTCCTCTTCCTCAGAGTCCGACGGGACCTCGGCGACGCCCTTTGGGGCCTTTCCTTTCCAGTAACGCCCAGCTGCCCGGGTGGGGCGTGCGGCGGTGTGCTTTCTAACCTGCGTCGCGAGCACGGTCGACATAACTTGGTAGTACGTAAGAAGTGGTCATGTAGCCAATAAACATCGACATGAATCATGATTAGTCATCCCCCCACATGTTCTCTCTATCCTCCAAGTTAGCCCGCTCCTCCGCTCGTCGGTATACTCCCTCACACCGCCATGCAATGATGTCCGCGCTCTCTCCCCGTTCCCGCACACCATCCCCACCAGACTCACAGCACCCCCGTCTACCCACGCCCCTCGTCGTCCCCACCGGCGAACCCGTCTCAGCCGACGCAGCATCCCCACAACTCGCCGCACGACCACCCCCAATCCCAAAGACCCCCCGTCCACGACCGGCCATCCGATCCACCAAAGCAGCCCTGTCAATCGTGCGTGACTCCCACACCCACCCACACCCTTTTGGGAGACTGATCCGCCGAAAACAGACACCCACAGCCGTCCTCAGACTGCGCGCACTCCTAAACGGACCGACACCCCAACTCATACGCATCGGCGTGCGCAACAAGGGTTGTGCAGGCCTTTCCTATCATCTCGACTACGTAGACGAGCCCGGCAAATTCGACGAGGTCGTCAAGCAAGATGGCGTGCGGGTGCTCATAGACAGCAAGGCGTTGTTCTCCATCATCGGTAGCGAGATGGATTGGAAAGAGGACGCGCTGAGGTAATGCTGTTCCCGTCCCCCCTCTTCTCTTCTTTGGTTCTCACGTAGTCGCTCACTACAGCTCCAAGTTCGTCTTTAGCAATCCTAATATCAAAGACGCTTGTGGATGCGGAGAATCCTTCACGGTCTCATAACATTCATACTAATAATCTACATGATCCAGAGTACCCCCACTGCACCGTCTATATATATAATGTACTTCCTGTATCCTTATTAAGATGCCAACGCATTCCGATGCCCCTCCGAGTCCGTCCGATAAGTGGTGTCTTTGTTCACAATTTACTTGACGTACGATAGGTACACATTATACAATACGCTACACTGTCCGCATCACACAATTTCTCCCCTTCCACAAGATTAAATCACCAAGAGAAAGCAGAACAAACGTTGCCATATCGCTACGCGTCCAGAAACTCCTTGGGCATGTCGGCAAAAGCTGCCGCACCATTCCCCATTAACGCTAGCTGCGTAAGGCATATTGCAGTTTGACGGTACAGTCGATCAAGCAAAGGTCGTGCTGGACGCCCTTGGGATTCTATACAAGCCGTCAGTCTCCCTCGTCCCAGAACTCGGCAGAGATTCGGCTTACGCAGAATAGCTTGATTGAGTTCGGTAGCGAGAGCCACCCTCGCGGACTGTCCCGCTACCTCGGCTGCGTCTCCCCCAGCCTCCAACGGATCGTCGTAAGCCATGATGACCGACGTCCGCTTGAATATCGCCCGGATCTCCGGTCGGTTCTTGTAACCCGACTCCAACTCTTGGCCGTACGCAACCGCCTTCTCGAGGGCAGATCCATACTGCGCTGCCGTTGCGCCAGCCCAGCTGCTTGTAGAGGAGAGCGAGACGACAGAGGGCTTACGACTTGGCCTGATAGTAATTGGCGCACTGCTCGTGGGCATTTTCATCTCAGCGTCCAGACCCACGTCCAGGATATCGACTTCTGCCCCACCGTCGTCGATATCCATACCCACTCCGTCCACCAAGACCTCCCCATCGCTCGCCGCCGTGTCCTCGCTCACAGATTCCAGGACTGACCCGGACACAGATCTAGATATAAGTCCTGAACCCTCCACGTGTATCTCATTCTCCTCTGCCGTCATCTTCTTCTTCAGTTCCGCGGCCTCGAGCACGAGCTCGACAAATTTCCTGCACCGAAGCTTAAATAACATGAGCCCTGCGTCCGCCCGGAGTACTAGCGGGAAATGTCTGCGAGTCTCTGAGAGTGCAGTGTCCACATCCCCGGACACAACACACTGAATGATGCGAGTGCGCAACTCTATGTCGTCAACGGGGATTGGAGCCAAAGCAGTAGGCCTGGGTGCAGAGCCGGTCGAAGGACCATCGCCAAAATCCATATCCATGACATAGTCATCCGCGGACGTAGGCGCAACCGTCACGACTTCGGGATTAGATAGGCCGCCACGGGCTCGGCATTGAGTCTCGAACGCTCGCGCTGTGCGTGCGTAGCCGTGATGCGAAAGGTAAGACAGGACAAGTTCATTGAGCGGGATCTTGTCGCTCGGGTCGACGATGTTGGTAGGAGTAGGGGTGCTGTGCGGGGAACGCCTCTCCGTAGGCCATGTCAAGGGAGTAGATTGAATCTTGGCCCAGATATGATTGCGTTGTTGAAGCACGTGATCCTCTATGTCGTACTTGAACGTCTCTTGTCCAAAGTTGGTGTAAACAGACTCGTTGGTGTAGCAGAGTCCGACCGCCGGGAAGACGTCACAATCTTTGCCGACGTTCTCAAAAACGGTGCCTGCGGATCTATTGGTGATCAAAAGTAATTGCACCCGAGCCAGACATACCGAGAAGAGAACCGTTTTTGGTGTAGAAGACCTTGTTCTGGGTAAAGTCGACACCACAGCCGACGACGTCGCCGACTAGAAAGAGACATGGATGGAGTTATGTTTTGCTGTGTGAGAACGAACGGCAAGCGTACCTCCAAACGTAGTACCAAAAGGTAAACCGGTCTTGTCGCCCGAACATATGGTGCCACTTTCTCCGTGATATCCCCACGAGTTCTTCTCCCACCCTGGAAGGCGGGACACTTTGACGTCACGCGCGATGAAACTGGGAGTTGTGAGTCATCAACTCCGTGTCAGTGAGTAAGGGAGTGGCGAACCCAACACTTATGCGACTGTGTGAGAAAGATGAGAAGGAGCGCAGGGTAAAGATAGGAAGTGAATGTACCTCTTGGACGCTTTGCTGGTGATTTCTACTTCGTAGTAATATATTCCGCAAGCGGGTGAGACTGGAACGGCGGTGCGAGCGGCTGCGGCGTCCTTGTCGGAACCTCCGGATGCTCCGAGGCTAAGTGGCATTTCGGAACAAAACCGGAGTGGTAACATACCTTGATATATTAGTTCTCGGCCATCTCCGCTTACGGTGAGATGTGGACTTCTGTATTCGTCGCACCAACGAGTGGGTAGCAACAAGGCTGGTGACGAGGCAGTGATGGGAGATGGGGTGCCTTTTGGAATTTCGCGGGGAGGGCTCATATCGTCGTCGTCGCTATCGTAGGAGGGAGAGCGCTGCATGCGTCTCCCACTTGTGGAATCTGGTCTCACGATCGGGTCTGGTTTGCGGGAAGAAATCAAAGGGGATGATTCTGTTTGTAATAGATGCCGCAAGGCAGAATGTTCGAGATAGGCTGGGCGAGGGAACGGCAGATGCTCTGTGGTAGCAGGGGGAATGAAGGTAGCAGAGGGTCGTTGAGTGCTGCGTGCACGAACGCCAGTGGAACTCTGCCGTCTTGTCCGGGTGGGCGAGCCTGAGGAGGTGGTAGGAGAATCACGGGGGCAAAGTAAATCTGTAGAGAAAGTCGAGTCGGCCCTGATCACGCGAGGTTCGTAAGATGTGTAAGGAGATGTGGTACCGCGACCGGAGAGGACTGATGAGTGGGTGAAGGAGCGAGAGGTGGTGGACCTGGTTGGGGAGGTGGATGTGACTGAGCTGCTTCCACGAACACCGTACGGTATTCCGATAGATCCGGAAGTGTTTCTGGACGACCATGCTTGGCTTGGTAGACGGGGACGGGACTGAGCAGGACTGGTAGAGAATGGCATTGGGATTACAGACTCTATGTCCTGTCGAGCGGAAGTCGTTGACATGGAGGGTGACAGACTTTGTCACTGTCACGCAGTTATACGCGTCTCCTCTCACTATCATGGTCTGTCCCTCTCACTCATCCCCGCATACATCCATCTCACTCTCACAATACAGGAACCATCACTACGTCTCGTACCGCACGCAGAACCAAAGTCTGCCTCCATCACCACCACAGCCAACAGTCTTGGACTCCACGACACCCTCCAATATGGCCCGCGCAGCATCGCCGCTGAAACCAAGTCGAGGGGCGACATCCAGAATCGTCTCTCTCGTGTAAGCGATTGTACTGTGCACCTGGTGTCGCTAATCCACTCAGTGGGAGGAGACACAAGACAACTTGAATCTGACGATGCTTCGTGACGTGTATGGGTTGCACGCGCCAGCACGTATACTGATGGAACGCAAGATCGTCGCTGCGGTAAACTCGCGTGACCACGGTGCGAACAGCGTGCTAACGGTTCTGTGCGATCACAGAACCCACACATGCCTGGCATGGGACGGAGCAACATCCACCTGGACATTCTGATGGGCAGGGACGAGAGCCTGGATCCAGAAGACTTTTTCCTCGGTTAGTCTGTGTGATGTGCATCGCGTGTGTTGCTGATGAGCTACTGAGCAGGGACGGAACGGGGCTTTCCACAGAATCTGCACAGCGAGATGGAAAAGAAACGGAGGATGTAAAGATTAGGATTGTATATACTTGTTTGGTCAAGCAAGAGTCGAAGTGGCTAGATTGCGTAAACCCCGTTGTCTCGCTGCAATGTCCACAGACGCTTTCGATCCCGTCGTGGATCCTCTACTTCAGTCTGGCCCGCTGCCCTTGTTCGACCACCAGCTCAAACTACTCAATGACTCATTTCTCTCCTTCTTTCAGGAAAGGTACGTAGAACCAACCCCGTAAGCCCCTCGAGATAATCTCATTCCACCCAGGAAGCGCATAGAGGAGTCTTAGTGAGCTTATCTCTCTCCATCCTTTCAATCACGACACGACATTCGTAGCATCGATTCCCTCTTCAGACTACACCGCAAGACAAAGTCCATCGATGGCTTTCTCGACGATCGCACAGACATGAGCACGGCTCGCCGCGCATGGGGCGAGATCAGGGACAACGTAGAGAGAGGTTTGCTCTTCCGTCGTCACCCTACTCTCCTCATTCATTCACCCCTATCAGAGGCACAAACGAGACAAGCCTTCCTCTCGGCCCTCGCCCAAGATGTCCTCACCACCTTGACCGCCCTAAAGGTGCATATCCACCGTGTCAGAATGGTCGTAGCTAACTGCTATTTGGCCAGGAAACACAGGAACGCACGCGTAAACGCATCAAGGAAGACCTAAAGGAGTCCAGTTCTGCCTACAACGATTATGCAGAGAACACGCTACCAAAAATGAAGCGCTCTTACCTCAAAAAGTGTCAAGAGGTCGAGGTCAGCTGTTCTACTTTTCCCTTGTACACTACCTCACCTATAGTCAGGACCACAAGCTCGCAGCAGCCTCTGCATCCTCTCAGCCTCCCTCGACCGCTCCATACGCTGACATCGGTACAACCCCCGTGCCCAACTCTCGCTCAAACCCTGTCTTGCCCTCGAGGCCCCCTGTAACTGCTCCCCAACCTCTTCGACCCCTCGATCGCAGACCTTCGGGGACCGCTCACGTGCCCCGCAACCGTTCTCCATCGAACTCTGGCACAACATTTTCGGATTTTGCCCAGCATGGTATGCAACATTTTCCTGATTGGCGTATCTAGAGCTGAACTTCCGCAGGTAAGAAACAGCTCAATCAATTGATGACGCTCCTGGATAAGGGTTCCACAGTCAAGGAGACCCTAGGTGTGCGTTCTGAAAACAGTGCGCTTCGTGCAATTCGCGCCAAACGTGAAGCCGATGAGGCTGGTCAGCCCCTCTCTCTTTCTCTCTGATGCCTCTTTCACCTTTGTTTTTCAGACAAGGAATACCGCAAGGGGGTTCACTGGCTAGAAACCCTTCGGCTTCGTCGGACGAAGATACTAGAAAGCGCATATAAAGTTCAAGTTCATGTCCCTGTCATATACATAACTTTCTGACGGCATTCTAGAGTCTTGAAAACTTCGTCCGGGATTATTCAGCCACTGCCAAAGGTGTTCTCGAAAAGTACACCGACAACATGACGTTCGCATACTTCCTTCAGATTATGGGGTATGGCACTCATTGGTCCGCAGCGCGGCTACGATGGCGCAAACGGCTCTCTCCGAACATGCCAGGCCACTGGTCGCAAAGATTTCTCCTGAAAAAGATGCATCCATCGTCACAATGCATATCCCCCGCGCTTTAACATCCCTGATTCCGAAGCCTATATTATATTATAATTATAACGTTGGGGAATGTAACGATTTGATCTTTGGCGTCAGCCTCGTAGACTATGCGACCTCTCGGGGTCTTGGGGAAACGGAAGTTCCGAAGATTATCCGAATCTGTATACAGGAAGTCGATGAGAGGGGTTTGGAATCGGAAGGTATCTACCGTGTAAGATATTTATTTTTATCCTCAAAATCCTCTCTCACTCCAAACCTTCCAGGTGTCAGGGCGCCTTGCAGTTGTACAAGATGTGCGAGGTTTGGACTTGTTCCGTGGGCCTGAGCTGACGCAAGTATAGCTGCAACACAAGATAGAAAGAAACGAGGCTGCCTTCAAATTCAACCGATTGACCGATGATGTGTACGCTGTTTCTTCGCTTCTAAAGGTGAGCCTTACACTCTCGATGTGGCGCTACCTGACGCAACTTATCAGCTGTATCTACGCGAGCTACCAGAGCCCTTGTTCAGATACCCTCTCTCAGACCGTACTGAGCACACAGACGGCCGAGGTAACCACTATCATTATTTTCAGATGTTTCTTTCGTCACTCACTTGCACGTTCAGGAGGGGATTCCAACTTCATAGCTCAGATGCGGTCCAAGATTCGTAGATTACCAGCCATACACCGTGAAACGCTTCGAGCGATCGTGGAACATCTTGCGCGCGTCGCATCACACTCGGAAAAGAACAAGATGGATGTCAGAAACTTGGCAATCGTGTTCGGCACCGTCGTTTTTGGCGAAGAAGATATTCCAAAGGGTGGAGATTTGTTTAGCGTCCAGAGCATCAAGGTACTCGACCTTTTCCCGCCTCGAAAGAGACTGACACTTTGTGCCAAAAGGACACGAGAATGGATGACTTGATCCAAAATACGTTGCAACTTTTCGAGGATCCAGTTCCAAGCAGTTCTCCGCCATTGCCAGATGCCCCGCCTGGAGAGCCAGCGCCCGTATACAACTACGGTTCGTCTCACACAAGGGTGGCCAGCATTCTGCCACGGCCGCTATCACCCCGGCGAAACGAAGACTTTACTCCTCGATTGCCACTCCGACCGGCATATAGCATTCACCCATCACTTCGGGCCAGTAACCCAGTTTCGCCTACTCAGGCGACCATGGACATCCCGCCTATCTCAACTCGTACCATCGAAGAGCCGACATCTGATAATACGAGCCCATCGGCAGAGCCACTCATCTCGATTTCCCAGCCTCCCTCACCGTCCACCACGTCGACGCATTCCAGTTCTCTTCCTCATTCGTCCGCCAGCGACTTCTCGCTTCATCAGCGTAACGACACATCCAACTTTTAGTATTACTTTTGGCGCCTCGTAGAACCTTCACAGTCTTGAATGGGGTATATTGTAATGTATTCACTAACACCCAAGAAATTTGCAGAATCCTTATGCAGAGAACGAGCTGTGCCACTGTGACACAGCCCAATCACTATCCATCTCCTCCTCGTGATCTTTCTCCATTTCAAGCTCCTTGTCCCATTGTCTGTGCCACTCGATGACGTCCGGATGGGCTATGACCCTGAAGCAAAGCATGTAAGCCAAGGTACAAAGCGATAAAAGTTCGATGGACCTACTTTACGGGATCAAAATTGACGATCTCCAGTCCTTCCATGCAGGTTGCGCGCGAAATCGCTACGTACGCTGAACGATGCGTAGGTAATTGTGTGAGCGAACGACAGGGTGCTAAGTACTTACCTTGGCCCTTTTCGAATATCCGCGCCAAGTCCACCTTGACTCGGCTGAGCGTCTGTCCCTGCGATTTGTGTATGGACATCGCCCAAGAGAGGGCGAGCGGGATCTGCAGTCGCCGCGCCTCAGTGTTCCCATCCAGACCCTCGACCATGAACTCGACCGGCGAACACAGGAGATGTTGGCCGTTGGTAAACTGGACGAGCGGCCAGGGCTGGTCCTTTCTGAACATGTGATTATCGAATGGGATCAGACCGTGCACGTCTCCCTTGAAGACCGGTGAGTTCTCGGTGGTCGGTGGTGGGCCCTGGCCTTCCTTTCGTCGTTCCTCTGCGATTGCAATGTGGCGGCTTTGGGCTTCGTGAACGGTAATAAAGTCGACCACTTTGCCCAACGACCCGTTGACGAGCCCGCTTTCTGGCGTGTTCTGGGGTTAGACGAAAATCGTGAGATGTCATGTCACGCACAAAAAAAAAACATACACGCAGCAACATCACTTGGGCGCCCAACTTCAATGGGACTTCCTTGGGGCAAACAAGCCTTTCGAGCAGCCTCTCTGCCTGGACGGCGGTGAGGTAGTTTCCGTAGATGTCACGTCCGATCGAATCCATTGCTTTATATACTCTTGTTTCGCCGCTCAGTTTGTTGATGCACGCGAGGTTGTGTTGGTCCACTTGGGAGTTGACGGGAAATCTAGATAGATGCAGCATAAATGTGACGAAAGCGAGGAGATGTGACGTACAATAGCGTCGGACAGATACCGTCGTCGTAGTGTATCTGACGACCGAGCTTCTGGAATTCCTGTATATGCCAGTCTTGTAGGTCACCGGTCCGCATTGACGCGAGCATCTCAATGAAAGCTTGGAGGGGGGGAAGGGGGCGTCAGTCCTGTTCAAATGGGCGGGTCGAACAAAAAGGAGACAGCGTACTGTTGTCCTTTTGGCGGAAAACCTTGGAGAGTTTGACCATGTCCTCTATGCATCTTGACCAGCTCCGCGCTCGGAATGCAAACGTGGCATCAATTCTGCTTGTTGAATCCCGCTCAGGTACGGGAGGTAGCTGGAAGAAGTCGCCTGAAGCAACAAGCTACAGAGAAAGGAATCACGTTTTGCTGTTTGGACGACCGAGCTGCTGAACGTAATACCTGGATGCCTCCAAATGGGCCTCCAAATGGATGACTCTCCCTTCGCACGAAGCGCGCAATTTCTTCCTAAATCTCGTACGTAGGCCGAAGGAATCCTCTAAAGACGAGCGAAAACCTACCAATTTGTCAAACAAACGTGCGTCCAGCATCGATACTGGCACAAATCAATATCACTCCGGCGCGATCCCATGCAAAGGGACCGACCTTCATCGATGACAAGAGTCTTGACGTCTATCCACCGTTTCTTCGCCTGGTTACTGATACGATACTTGAGCTTCTCCACTGGCTCTTTTCCAAAGCCGATGCCAGCCCAAGAATTTATCGTCTGCCCGCCAATGTTCAGACCAGCGATTCCCGTCGGTGCGGTGACCGCCACTCCGTTGTAACCGTGTTGCGAGCGTAGATAGTCGATGATGGCTCGAAGTAGGACCGACTTTCCCGTGCCTGCATTGAAAGACGATGAATGCGTTTGATCCCCACACGTACACATCTCGAACGCGGGCATTTACCAGCTGGTCCAGTAAAGAAGATATTCCGGCCAGATTTGACCAATTCCAGGATCTTCTTCTGCTCGTCCGAGAGTTGGATGAGAGGCTCTGCTGCGGGGGGTGGGCGGGGGACGTCATTTATTTGAGCTAGTAGTTCGTCCGGTATCAACTCCATTTGCTTCATCCAGGGAGAATCATCATCTTTAGGATCATCCGAAAAGCTCATGCTTGACGTCGAAGACGCAGCTTCTGCACGATCGTTTGCTCCCTTGGATACATTCAGGTTGACGTTGACGTCTAATAGTAGCATGCCCAGACGAAGACGGTAGAGCAACAAACAAACAAAAAAGTCAGCGTGAGATGATCAATTGAGCTTGAAGAGAAGAGAAGAGTCTTTGAAACGCTTACTCGTGGTATGACTAGTACTATGGATCGTCGTCGCGGGCGATGAACCAAATTGGTACCCCGTCAACCAATCTTGAGCGTCGTGGATATTGTCGAACCCTTTCCCGCTGGACCCACTGTACCCTAAAGTCTGGGTTCAAATTGCAGATTTCCCATACAGTGCACGAGTGATGGCAAATGCCACTCACTGCAGCTCGGAACTGCCAGAAAAGGTTCGTAGCCTCAGGTTAGCGACGCCCACCGGGGGATCATGTTCGAGATTGCTAGTACCCACATTACCAATGTTGTCATATAACCGTGGACCTTCACGCCCGATGCGTACTGCATAATACCGTCGTTCGCGATACATGGCTCGACAAGGCTAGTGAACGTTAGACGCACTTTACAAAACGACTGTGTCGCAAGGCGTGGTGATCAAAGTCGCGTGGGATCCACACGTGGTGGGGGTTTGATCAAAACGTCGAAATGGTCTTTGAGCGCTTGGGCTTGAACAATGAAACCCTCCGAGCAATTCGTTTTCCAAGCTAGTGAACGACTTCCCACAGCGCCCTGTTGGGCTAGCGGCCCTCCGTGTTGTCGGCCAGGTCACTGGGGCGCTGTCGTCATCTTCTTCGAAGCACCTCGGTTGGCTATCGACACGCCATCAGCATGTATTGCCAAGGCCTGTGAGTCTTGCACAATTCGGTTATTAGCTCGGTCTGTAGCCATACTACTAATACATATTTTTTTGGCTTCTCGTTGTCTCATCCTGAAGCCGATGGACAAGCCATACTGGTATTGATAGGTTAATTACTTGAAAGAAAAAACCCTTCACCAGGAATCAACTCTCGCTCAACCCTGCAAACTGCATCGTCAAGGCCAAATGGATTACCTCGTCTGGACTCTCCTCGTCTCCGACCATCGCATGACAGGCAGACAGTTAGGCAAACTCCAGGTTCTCTAACTCGCATCCCATGATGCGTTCCACGGTAAAGTGGCCGTCATGCAGCCCGAATGCAGAGTCAAAGGGTTGCTTCCTGTGTGGGATATTGTGACAGGCAAAGTGAACTCGCTCGCTCGCTCCTCCTCAGTTCCTTCGAGACTTGCGACAATACTCAATTCTTGAGTATCAAAGCGGATGAATGTCATGAGACGCTGGGTAAATTCGCTCAGCGACGATGGCTAGTTCGCAGCTGACGGAGAGGAGTTCGCTTTCGCCTTTGGCGCTCGCCTGACGTTTCTCTTGATTGAAAGTCGTCGCCGGTGGATCTTCCGTCTTGCAAGGATGATGAAACATTCTTTGACCCTTCCGATATGGACCAGCCGCGTGCAATGGTAGTGGGACAACACCAGATACGTGAGCAAGGTGGAACTGTCGTTTGAAGAAAATCGGTGATCGGCGAAACGACCTCATCCCAGATTTCAGCTGAACACGCTGAAACTATTGTAATTTGCAATGGGATGTGAACTGGATCTCTGTCGAAAAAGACAACGAGTGCATCGCAACTATACTGAGTAGCATTCACGCTGGAGTTCGGAGAAGGAAAATGGGAGAAGGAATCGAGCAGGACCGCGTAATTTGCGAATGTTGGTGATTATGAATTGCAGATCAACATCAAGATTACACACCCTGTTATGGGACCTTGTGAATGACATACATTTACAGCCAACGACGACTCTGGGTGCTCAAGCTGCGGGCTGCAACGTCCGTTGAAATGGCCGTCCGTACAGCTCCACCATTTCGTCCCGCAGTGTCTCTACAGCCGCCCACATCCGCTCCGCCTTGGGGTCCCGAGCACACCATTGCTGCTGCTCGAGAAAGATCGGCCGGAAACGACGCTGGGCAGGTGTCGTCTGCCCTTGCGAACGAGACGTTGACGGTCGCGAGTCGGCGTGCACTGGCGTGGCAGTCACATTCGACGCCGTTGCATAGCGGGAACGACGGCCAGCGGCCGGAGACTTGGCGGGGCTGCTGCCCTTGAGGGCGGTGAGGAACGCGGCCGTGGAAGCTGCTGAGGGACGGGAGCACTTGTCAGGCGAACTGCTCCTCGTACTCATCCGATCGGTGGACGACGGAGCGTCACCAATCCGGCGTTTCTTCGTCGGTGTCTCAGGAAAGTTGCTGTTATCGTTGTAGTCGTCGCCGTCGTGACCGCCCGAGGATAAATGCAAGAAAGCCACAGCGCGTTTCTTAGAGGTCATGGGCGTCAACGCTCCCTTCCTCGGTTTGATGGCGGATTTCACCAGAGATTTCTGAGGAGAGGTAGGGATGGGATTGGGAAGTGGAACGTGGCTGGCTTGAGACGACGCCGATGCTTGACCTGCACTCCGCTTCTGAAGCAAGTAGGCCTTGATCTGTTCCGCAACGCTTTCGCATTGCTTGTCGAGTGCTGCTACAGCCGCTTTAAAGGACTTCGGGGGCAGAGAATAGGTTTGGCAGAAGGGCCGCTCTTGCAGGGGTTCCTGGTAGATTCCATGATTGCACGCGCTCGGACGCGGAACACAAGAAAAAAGACCTTACCTCCATCAGCTGGCAAACCCAGTAAAAGACAGCGCACGTCATGACGTTCGCGCCGTACCTCTCCTTCAGCATATCGAAGAGCGAAAATCCAGCCTGGGCGTCCTCCATGCAGACTATGACATCTTCCCTCGGGTTCACGCGGTACGCGTCGACGAGCGCCTCGTACGTGACGTTTGCGACGGTGTTCTGTTCCTCAGCTCTGAGTGCGGCGCGCACTTTGTTGAGGATGTCGGAAAACTCGCGCGGTGCTACACACACGGCGGCCACTGCAGACTGGAGTGATACTTCGCTCGAATTCAATCTGTGATTATTCGAGATGAGAAGGTGCACAGTGATGGAAGGAAACGCGTAACTGTTCGGACGCCAGATACGCGCATACGGCAGGTAGTGCGGCGGGGTTTTTGACGACAAAGCCAGAGCCCGGACCAGTTTTCGCAGTGGCAAGGCACAGAATTGACTGGGCCTTTTCTAACACTTCCGAGGTGGAACATAACCTGTTCAGCTGTTGGCGTTGAAGTGCAACCATGGTACACTAACAAGTTACAACACTAGGATATGTCGATAAGCAGCCGCTTTGTCACTGACATTTTGGTGAACATGGCGTCCAAGCAAGTCCCCCCTTTCCGCGCAGAGCATGTTGGCTCCCTACTCCGTCCAGAGTATCTTCTCGAGGCACGAAAGAAGTTTGATAAAGGAGAGGTCACTCGGGAGCAACTACGGCAGCTTGAAGATCGAGCTATCGCTGAGGCAGCCAACATGCAACTTGAAGTCGGTATGAAGGGCCTTACCGATGGCGAATACAGGTCAGTGAACACATCATGACGCCGGATTCCTCCATCCTGACATGCGATATAGGCGACGCTTGTATGTACATATCGTCGTAACCTACGTGGCCGGCATCTAATCATTTGGATACCAAGCTTTTGTGAAGGTTTCTTTGAATATCTGGAAGGTTTCGAAGGTGATACACTTCTTTTCTACGCAAGTAGTGGGAAATAAAAGTTGACCTCGGTCGAAGAGGTTCACAATCCACCTGCGGAAATTTTCAAGGCGAGTTCATACATCAAATCATTCTTCTTCCAGCCCTGACATAGCTCGGTACACAACAGCTCTACGTTCCAGATATGCGCGTGCTCTTTGCCAACAGTAAGTCTGCGCCTAAAGTAAACCATGAGAACACCGGTAGCATTGTCAACTCTATCTCCCAGACGTAAAGCTAGCAACCACCATTCTATGCGTGGACAAAATCCGATGGATCAAATCAGGCTATGTTCCACAATTTGAATCACTTAAAGAATTCGTACATCCCGACGAGATCAAAAACATCAAGATAACCCTGATAGCACCCGAATGGTACCATATACGTCACGGTGTGCACTCCCTTCTAGCGCTCCAGCAAGTCATTCGTATTCACCGGAACACCAGGAGAGCACGCGTTCAAGGCAGGGGTATATGCTGACCGTGAAGACTTTTTTAATGACCTCGCCGCCGCCTACCGACAAGAGCTTGACGCCCTGTACGCGGCTGGTTGCCGCAACGTCCAGATCGACGATCCGATCTACGCCTTCTTTTGCGATGAAAGTATGCTCAAGGGAATGAGAGACGAAGGCACCGACCCGGATGCCCTACTCGAAGCATACATCCGGCTGCACAACAACTGTCTTGCCACGCGTCCAAGAGACATGACAGTCGGAATCCACCTCTGCCGAGGCAATTTTCGGGGCTCGGTCCATTTTTCGGAGGGCGGTTATGACGCAGTCGCGATCAAGTTGTTCAACGACGTGAACGTGGACTGTTACTACCTCGAGTATGACACTGAGCGCGCTGGTGTGTCTCTTCCTCCTTTATAGCTGCCAGATCTGCCCGCTGATGTACAGGCACGTTCGAACCTCTGAGACACCTTCCCAAGCACAAATCGGTCGTGTTGGGTATCATCACTAGCAAATTCCCAGAACTCGAGGACAAGGCGGTTCTCAAAGAACGTGTGTTCGAGGCTGCGCGGATCATGGCAAGCGGTACAGGAGAGACCGCGAACGATGCGTTGCAGCGCATCTCCGTCTCTCCCCAGTGTGGTTTTGCGTCGCACGAGGATGGCAACTTGCTCACGATGGACGACATGAAGCGCAAGCTGCGGCTGGTCAAGGAGCTTGCTGACAGCATCTGGGTAGATGCGTGATGCTTGTAGAGTAAGCCATCGATGCCAAAGGCCATGCAAGGGAGTAAAGAGGTTCTGGACCCACAGTCGGTTTATACCACTGTACTTCATGGTCCTTTAGTCACACGTGTATTCAAATGTCGTCAAAAACAGTACGGAGTACTGGCGACGCATCGAATGGAGCGAAGAATCCTACTGTGATAGGAAGAATCGACCACCGGTTTCCAAGTCTGTATGGCTCCCGCTCAAGTGCTTCCAGAGTCTCTTCCACACTTCAATAACGCACAGATCTAGAAAAAAACCTGTGGTGATTCATGGCAAGAAGCTTACGAACTTTACGTAGTTGAAGCAGACGCAGGAGGTAATCGTTTAGAACGAAACGAGATGGAATCAGATACAGCAGCCTCAATACATCCAGCAAGTCAAGTCAACTCCAGTCTTCGTCAGGATCCATGTCAGACCATTCTTCTCCAGCATGATCCAACTCTTTCATCGTTAATTGTTGCTGCTCTAATTCATTGTGCCAAGCTAGAATTCGAGGATGAACCATGACTCTGCACACTGTCAGTAAGAGCAAGTGCAGATTTTGTTTGCTCACTTGTTGGCATCAAAGTTAAGGACTTCCAGAGTGCTCATACTCGTCGCTCGTGAAAGAGCTACATAGGCTGAGCGGAGTTGAGCAACTGTTCTCTAGCGAATTACGAATAACACCAACCTTGACCTTTCTCAAACGTACGGCCCAAGTCCACTTTCACGCGTTCCAGTGTTTGACCCTGCGACTTGTGAACACTTAACGCCCACGCAAGAATCAAGGGAAGCTAAAATATTTTCAAACAACAGTCAGCTTGGTGTCAACGAACGACGTACCTGGCGACGTCTGGCCTCCATATCTCCAATGGCATTGTCCACTGTAAAATCAGTCGGCACGCAAAGCAACACCCTCCCATTTGTAAACCGAACAACAGGCCACTGTGAGCCATCATATCTCGCGGCTGTCTGTTGTACATCACGCTCAGAACCACGCAATCCCTCTTCCGTAGCAATATCCATCTTTTTCCGCATCGCGTCTTGAGAAGTGCAAAATTCGATGACTTGTCCGACAGAACCATTTACCAGCTGCCCTTGGACCATGTTCTAAATAGACAAATCCAGTCCCAGGAGAAAGAGTTGTTTTGCAGGATAGCATACCTTGATTAACATAACTTGAGCGCCAACCTATCTTGTATTCAGTAAGCGCTATATCGATAGGGTGACCTAACAAACTTTGAGCTGAACGGCTCGTGGAGCAACCAGCCGTCCTAGTAGTTTCTCCATTTGTTGTTCGGACACCCGGACACCACTTGAATCATGCCCTGCAACATCGGTGGCGTTGTATTGTATTGCCTGGCCAGAAAGTGCACGGAGTCTTGACTCATTTGCACGTTCAACTTCAGCTCGAGTTGGGTATCTGCGGCATTGTCAATACATTTCCGCGACGATAAAGATATACTAGCACAATTGCGTTGGACCAATCCCGTCCTCATAGTGCAGTGGTCTTGAAAGTCTTCGTAAGGCTTGTATGGCATGGTCGTCGAGTTTCCCAACGCGCATATTGTTCAACATATCTACAAATGCTGTTGTTTCTGAGTATTTTCACCCTCATCCTCGAGTAAGATATGTTACCTTGTTCTTTTTGCCGAAATACCTTTGTCAGCACGATAGTGCTCTTGATACACCGGGACCAACTCTCCGCTTCAAAGGTAAAGGTCGATGGCACAGGATTCCCGTTTTTGTCACGGTCTGGAATCGGTGGCAACTGGCAAAAGTCACCAGATAGGACGAGCTGATGGCGATGTGAGCCTCGCAGAGTATGACCGACATGAGATGCACGACCTGTATTCCACCAAACGGTTTGTTCTTGTCCCTCAGCATCCTAGCAATAAACTCCTTTATGTACATTAGCAGCATGCCCCGAAATTTTGATTCAAGAACGTACAAGTTTATCAAATAGGACACCGTCGATCATAGATACTAGACAAGAATCATTAGCAAGCAACGCAAGCCTAGATATTCACGTACTTTCATCCAAAATGAGAATTTTCACGTTTCGCCAGCGGTCGAGCACATTTCGTAGTTTCTCCTGACCAAGAAATTTGCCTGCGAGCTTCTTGGCATCCTCATGTCCCAAGCCAATGCCCGCCCACGAATGCAATGTTGTGCCACCGATATTTACCGAGGCAATACCAGTAGACGCAGTGATTGCCAGAGTAGAACAACCTCTCCCTCCACAGGCATCAATGATGGCGCGGAGTAGGACGGACTTTCCTGTCCCTACAGAAATTCAACTTCCAATCATGGTGGAAAAAGACTATATCTATTACCAGCAGATCCGGTGAAGAAAACACTTTCTTGCCTCCGTACCATTTCTAGGACGTCCTTTTGTTTCTCAGATAATACAATAGCAAGTGAATGACTTTCGGGAACGTGCTCTGCAGGCGAAACACTTGTGTCTTGTTCGCTAAGGCATTCAGGGGTACAATTACGGGCTCGTACGGTTGGGTCAGACCGATGGAGATCCTTAGAATTGGAGGGACCCCCTGAAGTATAGGTCAGACAACATGGACCAATATTCGACATTCTGAACACTTGCATTCGAACTTGAGTTCCATCGGGTGAGGTGTGGAAGCCCATTGTTCTGCGTCTGCTCGACAAGTAAAGCTTTTGAATATAGCTGCCGGCCATCTCGAAACCTACGAGTTGCGTCAGAACGCGACTTTTGACCCAAACGCATGTTACATTTGCACTGCACTTTTGGTTCTTTCAATCAATTATCCCAGTTTATTGAATGGAAGAAGCCCGAGCTTACCTCTGCCCAAGAACCGTAAATCTTTGGCCCTTCGCGTCCTACACGAACGGCGTAGTACTTCTTCCGTGGAGCCTTTGGCATGACCTGTGAATTTTGGCAGGTGCCCACAGAAGAAGATGGCTGGACGTACTTAGCTATAGTCTTCGTTGAAATGGATCATCCGGGTGGCGGTGTAACATCAAATCAAATTGCCTCGAGGCTGTTTTGCAAACTCAACCACATAGAAACGCAATATATAGAAACACAACCTAGCTATATATGTATGCAGAACACAAGTACTACAACATTTCGAATGCGGAGGGCTAGACAATTTCTACAAAATTAGCCGGAAATACGCCTTCTTTACCGTTCAGTTTACCCCTCCACCTAGGACACGATACGTCAAGTTAAGAGTGTCCTCTTAGATAGTACAGGCTTACCAGTCATCGATACTGTCGCTCTTTCGAGTGACAATTATCACGTCTCCCTTTGAAAATGACATATCGCCCGCCTGTGGCTGCCTCAGATGATGGCCGGCACGTCGAACTAGTCACAAACCTCAACAGCATTGAATTCATATAGAGCGATCGCACGAGCAACTCCTTCATGAGGGAGAAGTGGTTTGCTCAACTCAGGCTTCGTCTTGAAGCGCGGAAGAGAGGTCTTGGCAGTGTCATGATAGTACTCAGGGTCGTCCTCTGGTGGAGGAGTAGACGAAAATGGGTTTGTGTAACCAGCTAGACCATCCCTCAATTGAGCAGAATACCCCAATTTAGGAGCACTGATGGAACGCGAATGCGAGACGGCCTTGTCAGAAAGGGTAGAGTGAACTGAACGGAATGGTGGTAGTGAGTTGAAAGGGGACGCAGGATCATAGGAGTCCATCGGAGTGCGCGAAGTGCTCGTGGACGCTCCTGCACTATGAGATGAGCGATGGTTAGTCTGCTTTGCAAAACCTGGACCAGAATCAAAATCATCGAAGCCTGAAGAGTGACGATCTGGCCCGTCGACATCTCCCCATTGTGCTGGACTGTGGTCGTTGAAGTCATCAGAGAAGTAAGAGCCCGAGTCTGTTTGTCTACCCCAGTGCTGCGGAGGGAATTCGATATCCCTTCTCTTCTTCCTGAGGAAGGAAGGAAATCGCTGTGATTTTGAATCATCTTTACCGGTTCCATCGCCACTGCCAAACACGTATGGCAGCTCCCCTTCAGCCCGATCATCAATCCAGTTTGGAATTCCGGGCTTTCTTGTACATGATTCCAACGTCATCACCAGTTGTTCTGCCCAGTCCGGGCATGGAATAGCTCCACTAAGGAGCATCTTCGCTGTAACATCTTGATTATAAGCGAGGGTATTGGCATCCTGCCGCTCCATAATGACGGATCCTTCGATAGACACCCCCCCGAAGAGGCCCCGGGTCTTCGAGTAGCTATACCTGTTGTGGATGGTTAGATGCAAACCAAGTATACAATACAAAATGACGTACATTGCGGCGACCATTCCGCGAGAATTCAACGACCCAATTGCCTCGCCATTTCGACCTAATGGTCCCACGGCAACACTCATGTTTCCACCTAGGGTCAATGACCCAGCTGACATAAACGATTTCTGATGGGATAATTCAGCGATACGAATTGTAATGTACATCTTGGACTCACGACTGCCTGTTGGAGATTGGCCCGAGTCAGCGAATCTTTACAACTACAAGAGTGATCTTACAGAAGATGAGTTCAAAACAACCAAAAAATCCGTCATCTCTGCCCCAAGCTGGCCACCGACGCCTATGCCAGCAGAACCGATCGCGCTAGGGGGAGACCAAGCTAAAGAATTGACACTCCTTGTCAATGTCTTGGACTAGTACAGAACTTACATCCGTTTGGGAGTCTCGCGATGACGATCCCGGTCCCTGCACGTGCCGAGAAGAGGAACCCGGCTTTGAACAAAGTGAAGATCGCAAATCCCTTGGCATTTTCCAAAACGCTGCGCGGTATGATCTGATGGGTAACCATGAACAGATAGCAGCCGTACGAGAGAAGGCCACTTACACCATCCAGACGATTATTCTTTCCATCGACGAAGGAAGCAACTGTACAGTACTCAGAAAGCGCCGGGGTTTACGGAAACGAACGAACTCACATATCTTCGCAGCCTTCTGACATTCTCTGGGTAGCGTCTGTGGTAATGGTGAGTTGAGTTTCATCGTCCGCTGGGTGTTTCACAGATAAGCCTTCGGTTCTGATGGAAGAGATGGTGGTGTTACGTCGAGGATAGATGCGCAGTCGGCTGTGCTGGTCCCATGGGTGGGGTAGTGACGTGTGACGTGACCGAGATTAAATTAACATGATCCGATTCCACTCAACTAATGTTGCATGCCGTAATACACCCCGATCGGACATGGGGCCCAGTTACTACCATCCAGCAACTTCCATCCAGCATCTGTGATCCCTCCTGGCTGCGTTGCTCTGCTTCTCTCAGCGGGTTCATTCTGGTCGAGTTCTGATCCTCGAGTTGTAATGACCTTTTGTAGGCGCTCCTCCATGTCCACAAGATCACAAGGTTTCCAGGGCTGCAACAGTCATTATCGGATCACGACGAAACAGTACTCCCCCTTACATTTTGTGCAGGAACCGGCACATGGGCGGACCTCAGGAATTCGACACTATATTCTAAGTCCTTGGAGCCTACCGAAATTGCCCGTAGCAACTCATGCAGCCTGTCCTACAATCATCAGTATCGGCGACAACGGAGTAAAACAATCGCACATTGTTTTATTCCCAGAATTATATCCTGGGATAAAGGTGGAAGCAACTTGATAAATAACATATTTCCTCAAGTCAGTTCCATGTTCTGATTCGTCGGTCCACGTTCGCGCAGCCCAGGTCACCCAGCGGGCAAGGTATTCACAATGAATAGCACTTCTTGGCTGTTTAGGATCTAGCTCAAGTATGTCTTTATCCTCGCTTTCCCCTGTTAGATCATCCGACAAAATTGAGATGATTCGATTGATGAGAATAGAGGGGAATGTGGGATGGTTTGTATGAAGTCGCATAAGAAGCGGTGTCCACAACGAAAGACTGGCGGCTGTCGGCAGGAACGGATCTGCAGGAGCACAACATTTTCTACTTGATAATCAATGATGGTGGATAACATATTCGCTGATGATCCCTGACCTCTTAGCCACGGGGACAATGCCACCCTTGTCGAGCAGAGCATTGCAAACAACCTCCAGTGCCCACTTTTCTTTTGCGTCGGTCTGAGGAGCGAAGGAGTCATCATTTAATCCCCATCCTAGAGCATTAACAACGAGTTCCGCTGAGACCAAGGTTTCTGCTATCCAGCGCTCGATATCACGCATCACCGCGCCGATTTTACCCTGGTACTGTTTCCGCAACGACCCATCTCGAACAACAGTCTTCATGAGAACTTTATATGATTTCAGAAGAGGCGCGATAGGGCGCACTGACAACAATGGCGTTGATGTAGCAGCAGAAGGATAGAGAGTCGGTTGAAAGTAATTGTGGTAGAGCCACGACAGGGACTACAAGCATGGGGAAAAAGTCAGGAAAGCGTGTCGGTATTGATGGGTTACTACCTCTCTTCCGGCCTCTTGGAGTAATTCGAGACTGGGTAAATCCTCATGGGTTGCGGCATGTCTGAGCTCCACAAGCCACGACGGCAAGCCAAGCTGGGTGGCTATGGCGGCTATGGACCTTGCGTATGCTCCAGACTGCAAAGGATCAACCAACCCATTAACCATCCGGATTATCGCTGCTGCATAGTTTTGTCGAAGGCTGAGGGCCGTCTTCGCGGAGAAGGTGTCTCTGCAAGATGCGTCCAATGTGCGCGCTACTAATATAGCCAAGGCGGAATCGAGTGCATGAGGAAGTGGTGTCACTGCTTTCCATGCAGACAACTGAAAAAAAAATGACTTCAAACGTACTCCGTTATTGCGAGACTTACCCTGTTGATTGCAAGGATTTTGGCGTCGAGATCCTCTTCTTCCGCGTAGATCCATGAACATAGTTGCTCCAATTCAGTGATGTAAGCCCAGGGTACTCGCCGGGGTAGCCGCATTGCTCCTCGACGAACGAAATTCAGCTATAAGAAGATTTGTTACATAATCTTGTATACAAAATTAGCATCCCAAGTGGCTGTGCTGCAACAAACACGCATCGTGATGGCGACCGTGATATGGCTGTACGGGGAGCAAGTGGGACACCGAGCAAGTTGCTCCACCTTGCAGTCCCCCCCGCAGCATACATGGCACGATTTTTTGCGGATACTATGGTACAGCACATTTCGGACGTACTAATTTAGCAGTGCGCACGCTTTCGACAGTGATCTAATTACATAATTCGGCTCAAGTCGACGCACAGCCCCGGACGGTGGACAAAAGTATGCGGACTGCGGGCGGGGCAAAGCATCACTGCCTCTATGGAAGCGACTGCATACATAACGGGTAAGCCCTCGTCCTACTATCCTTCACTCACAATCATCAACTCCCTCGTCCGCTTTGCAAGATGACTGCCCTCAATACGCAAGGCATAATATCTGCGGTAACAATCGCAATATATATCCCCGTCTTCTTCTTCGCCCTCCGTATATGTTCTAGATATGGTATAAGGGAGAGGGCATGGCTATTGCTCGTTATCTTCTCGCTAAGTGAGTTCCAACATCCTTATATGATTAGATGGGTTTATTTATTTGCAACTCCCAGTCCGGATCGTCGGTGGTGCATTACTGGTTGCTGCAGAGTTGATTGTGCCGGCCGTGACTGGACTGTATATTGGAGGCTACGCCCTCGAGGCATCAGGCTTATCGCCTTTGCTCTTAACCACCCTCGGGTTGTTAGAAATCTTGTGAGCACTGCTTGTGACTATCGCGCCCCCGTCAGTGGACCGACCTTTTGTTAGAACCGAAGGACCAAGTGGAGAGCGGCAACGTTCTTTCGTTTTCAGAATCTTGCACATCGTTGGAGTCGTGGCCTTGGTTCTCACGATTATTGGCATATCGACCTCGGGCTCAGGCAGTACTACAGAACGTCGTGTTGGCGTGCTACTCTTTGCTGGATTGTACATCGTTCTAGTCGCCATCACTGTTCTGCAATGGGTGAACCGCCACCGACTCATGAAATACCGCAAGCAGGTAAGCACCTACCTTACGCGATTACTTCACTTTGGCTAACTCATTACTCAGCTGCTTGTGGCAATTTCAGTTGCTCTACCCTTCCTTGCAGTTCGCGCACTGTATAGCGTGTTATCCACTTTCTCATCGAGCACTTTTATCACCTCTGGTTCGTCAACCACCGACTCCAATAACTCCTTGGCCAAGTTTAATTTGTTCACGGGAGAATGGCAAATTTACGTTGTCATGGAGGTCGTTATGGAGTATGCAGTGGTGGTCATCTACACATTGGCTGGCACCGTATTACGCTTGGGTCAAGATTATGGACTGCAAGAGTCTGATGAATACCCCTTGTACCGCCAGCAGTACTGAGTGGCTAGCTTCCTAAATAACGGCTCCCTGTTTGAAGATTTGTATCTTACCCCATCAGCAGCTCTAAGCGGGCTAGGTTGCTGATACCTCTCGGAAAGTTTTACTCTCACTACGAGGCAGCATGTCGTGGTCAAGGCCAGAGCCATCAGGTGGTCAAAGCTAGAGAACCTATTTATGTAAATACACTGCCTGTAACTAAACCAGTTAGTGATAGCTACGGACTAGACGCCATACAATGCAACACTACATATATTTCAATAGCGTCCATAGTATGTGCGAATGTCAGAGCTGCATAGTCAAGCGTCCCCCAAGCTACTCCGGGGAGCAGTCAACAATTCGTCTGGAGGATGCTCCGGCTTAATTGAACTCCTGAAGGGACTATCCTTCTTCCCTGCTGACCGATATACCCGTAGCCAAGAAAAGCTGGCAAAGAGTTACTTTGCAGAGGCAAAGCTCAGTGAGGGTACATTCAAAAGGTGGTGAAAAAAAGTGGTGCCTTATAAGGACGTCAAATAAATTACGTAATGAACTGGCAGCTGTGGTAAGTCGACTCCCTCATAACACATACCCCATATAACACATACTCTTTTGGTGTATCATATTCAAGTTGATGCCGGAAGGAAGTGGGTTACTTATTAGGTACTTTCCAAAGCCAAAAAGGTCCTGCCGCAATTTTTGTGAGTACCAATATTCGATACCCGTACAACTTGCACCTTACCAACAGGATCACCTAGTTAGCAACGTAGTCAAAACGTGCTTCTAATATAAATATTAGACCACCTACCACGTTCGTGATGAGCACCACTCCAGGTTCCAACGACGCCCATCGCGCTTGCTATGCCGCCAATCTGTACGCCTTCTGAGCTGTGGATGAATTAGTGGGATTCAGTCACGCAACTCAGGATCGGGTCAGTAAAAACAAGAATCACCTCCATTGCATGTGGGATTCACGTGCAGACACCTAAGATTATGTAGAATCTTGTCGTTTCGTGTCAGAGACGAAAGGTATAAAGCAACTCACGAATCGCCAGCGCACCACACCATCGTCGGCCATGTATACTGACCCAATTATCGTGGCTACATCGCCATACATACCCTGAGACGAACCAGAGAAGTAAAGAGTAGGATATTTTACTTTATGGGACTGAGGAAATCTGTCGAGGGTGTAGTATTCCGGAACGGCATCCGGACTTATGAGGTGTAACTTCAGTTCGATCAAGCGGGTTGCCTCGGAAAAATTAGGGCCCTCAAAGAACGATGTGCCTTGTGGCTCCGCATCGCCCCATATAGAGAACTGGAAACACGCGTGTCAGCTGTAGCTACGAAGAGACCCGAAAGGACAGAACTACATTGAATGCTGGAAAACAGAGATCAAAACAATGACACCCATTTTTTGGACGACTCACCAAATAAATCACTTCACAACACAAATCCGTTCAGCCTTTTCATTACGTGTGATATACACGAAGAGACCCACCGATAATCCATAAATGATACAATTCGCCTCCAATTTCCCTCCACTCCTGCCCAGTCATGGGGAGCAAGGCTAGTTGCATGAGGTGCGGAATACGTGCGAGTTGCTTCGAGGCCACGAGGGGGCAGCGTATCCAGGAAATGCATCTGCTGATCCCCGAGATTGAAGGCCATCACGTTAATGATAGATTCCACGTGAAACCAGTCCACCTCTCCTGTTTTCGGCATAAAAGGTCCCCAGTCGTTGTCCCGGTGGTAGTTGTTGAGACTGTACACATGGCACCTACTCTCATTGCGTATGTATTTCCTTTGTGACTTTGCTTCTCCGTCAGTGCGTTTGTCAAGTCCGAGTGCCAGATAAGAGCGAAAACGAGCAAGTAGCTGACAAGTGCGTTGCTGGGTGAAGGGTGGTAGCTGTAACATGTTCGTGGATTTTAACACATCCATCACCCACAGTAGATTGGGAGATGGAATGTGCTCGCAGCCTTGCATGACAGGCGAAGCAGATCGCACCACGCCCAGCAAGACAACAAGAGCCGAGTGACGATCTTCTTGAGTGGATCGAGGACTGCGTGCAACAGTCTCGGCATGCAGTCTATGCTGAAGCTCTGTTTTCCAGTTGAATTGGATGTCTCTGCGGGGGCCTCGGCATGATTTGCGGGGGTCATCGAATGGAAAGAGAACGAATAACTGGCGCCAGAGATATTGATCCTTGGTATCATTCACAGATGACCATGCGGCGCGACATGTCTGAGCAAAAGAGGCCACATCACGAGGATGACAGAGAACAAGAGTTTGCTCTGCAATCTCCTCTGGTATAGACCAGAACCCAAGATTTGAAGGCGACATCGAGACACTGAGAACCGGGAAAGAGAATGTGGGACGAGGGAAGCAAGAAGCGAGTACTTAAGGATCTTGCGAAGCCAATCGAACGTAAACATGACTGCTGAGGGGGTGTCTGATACATACCTGGTAAGAATTCTCAGACAGGCTCATCGGTTTCCGGAGCATGAGACCAGATATACTACGAGAACGCAATACATCTTCTCATTCAGACACACGGATGGGAATTCCGGAAGCTTGACCTATGTTGAGCTGAGGCTTATTCGACTATATGGAGATGGTGCTGGGAGTCTAGAGCTGCATTCCCTATCTTGATAAAGGTGCAGTCTATCCCCCCGGTTTGACTGCTCCCTAAGACACACCGAAGTCGGGCGCATTCCAGGAAGTGGAGAATCTGGGGTGAGGTTAGATGAGATAAGGTTAGTGATTGTCGTGCAGGCTACAATTGCATCAGGGAAATGGTGAAGAAATGATATTTCCAGTTGACTAAGATCAGCTTATGTAATTATGATACTTCAAGTGCAGTCAATATCTGCATTTTCAATATGTAGCCAATGATAAATAATAAAGGCAGTAGGATGACACACTATAGATAATCCTAGACTGAGATGAAGGAGATTGATCAGAAGTTGTCTTCAATGATGTGTTAACAGACAGAAATCAGTAGCATGATCATCTTGCTCTCGGACTGCTTTTGATTGAGAATTCTAGGTCAGTGATGTATCATACTGATACCGATTAATGAAGGAGTGATATTTTCAGATAACTTAAGATCAACTGATGTAACTATGATATTTCAAGGCACAATGTATTATCAACAATAAATAAGAAAGATAGTAGGATGACACACTATAGATAATCCTAGACTGAGATAAAGGAGATTGATCAGAGGTTGCCTTAGTGATTTTACCTGAAAATTCTAGGTTGGTGATGTATCATGCTGATGCCAATCAGTGGAGAAATGATATTTCCAGACAACTTAAGATCAGCCCATGCAATTATGATATTTCAAGGCTCAATGTAATATCAACAATAAATAATTAAGACAGTAGGATGACACACTGTAGACAATCCTAGATGGAGATGAAGGTGATTTATTAGAGCCTGCCTTCATCATCATCTTGCTCCCAGACTCAGGCTCACAGAATAGGAAGTTCCTACTACTGGCCCACCCAGATTCCCCAAGATTTACAGGTAAGACCCACTTGATTGATAGACACATTGATGGACTCCGTGAGGTGACATTTGGCAATGCAATGCTCAAGTTGCAAAGTCTATGTACTAGTAGTATGTTACAGCCAACCATATCTGGAGTAGTGAACAGTCCGTCCGAGTCACAACCTAAATTTACAAATGTCTTGCTAGCATATCTGACTCAGATGTCGTCCCCTTGACGTCGTGTTGTAGACATCGTCGCCATCATTGCATTATTATCATCCCGTCAACATTGTGTCGCCGTGGTCGCACGAAGACGGGAAAGGGGACCGGAACGGGGATTGGGAGATCATTCTCTTGAGGTCCTCAATATGTCACCGTTGCAACTTGCACCTTCATCGTTGTCGTCGGTGAGGCTCATCACATCATTGTGTCGCCGTGGCCACACGAACCGTGACACTGCCGTCGTCCCGAGTCGTCATTGTCGTGCCAGTGGCGTCGTTCCATTTTTGCGCTGGGTTATTGTCAATTGAGCGAGGGAGGAAGGTGAAGAGGACAGTGAGGACAAGGACATACTAGCCAATTTCATACAGTCATCCCTTGAAAAATGTAGCCTACTTCTCAAGACCCCGTGATTCATGATGCGTTCAGCGTGTTGACACAGTGCGAGGGAGAGGATTGCACCGTGACGGGGGGTCGGTCACGGTGCAGCACCACAGAAGATCAAGGTTGCAGGAGTGCTCTAAAGATTTGCGGCAGATCACCAGATACATCGGTGCGAAGAGCTAGTATTAAGCACGTCAGTTATGGCTTTGCAAGCACAAGCCATCATTCCTACCTTGGTCTTCTCACCCTTAACGAGTGCGTCGCCTACAACGTTGAGCATTTCACTCGTGCAACTTGAACCGCCGGAACTTGTTTGAATACGTGTTATCGCAGATGAATCAATTGCTTTTGAGGCGAGCTTGAGTACTGATGGCACCAAAAAAGAAAAAGGGCGGCGGACCGCCGGCGGTCAGTCATGTTTCGAGAAATGGCGAGGGTAACGACACCGTGACTGCGAGGGTGATGACTTGACCGAGGTACAGGTTAGAGCAACTTTGGGATATTGGAGCTGGAGTTGAGCCTGCACTTGGAGTTGAGAGGCAGGCGCCTAGGCAAGTTGGAGTTCATGTGTCCCGATGATCGCCTCCGAGTCGGCTTCACCATTTTGGTTGGGAACAGGATTGTCCTCGATCACCTCCACCGAAGCACCCTCATCTTCGATAGTGACATTGGTTTTCACTTCCGTGATCCCAAGGAGCACGCAGTTCAGATTGATATTCCTCCTGGAAAAGTGGAGTTCTCGTCAACGAAAACAGAAACATTGATGAGAAGACAAACACTCACAGTCGCCTCTTTGTGAATTTCAATTTCTTGAATTTGCGTTTACTAAGCTCTGTGAGGACTCTGGGCCCTAGACGATACTGGAGCAAAATTATGACCCTCTGATCGCTCTCATCCTGGATGGCCAGCTCGGCAGCCGTGGGTTGTCTTGGCTCAGGCAGTGGAGCGATCAGGAGCTCCTCAAATATCCTACACCTTCTTTTCATTCCATCAACGAAATGATTCGGGGGACATTGAACATCCGCGATGATACTAGAGAAGAAAGCTTCGCGTTCAAGAACAAGTCAGGCGGGACAGTGTCAAGGGTAAGGCGATTTTCTCGAACGATTCCAAACCAGGAGCAGACATCTCGAGGAAGAGAGGTAAATGTTCCATCAACTTCCATGGCAAGCAGAAACACAGAATCTGTTGGTGCTAGCGAGTCCAGCATTGTGCGGACAGTAGTCACGGTCCGAGCCGCCTCGTGGACTGTGGCGCACCAGCTGAGACTCCGAGTCAGAGATGGGATATAAATTACGGATGGCTGATGTCACTTACTAGCCTCAATGAACAATTGTACGATCGTGGCCTCCATAGTCTAGTACTAGAATATCATTCCCGGGCCTATAAGACGACGGCATTGAGGGTAAAATTAATAAACTCACTCTTGTGGAGTCATCCATAAGTGTTCCGAGGTCCAGATTTTGAACATGGTAGCCTTCCAGAAAATGTAATGCGGCTGCACCAACATATCCTTGACCCATTCCCTGCTGACCATACATCACAAGCCGCGGACACTGGCAGTATACCCGGAAGGTCTCCATTGCTACCGTGACATTGTCCAATCAAAATATAGTAAGTTGGAGGACTCGGTCGAAGCATACCTTGCATCATCGGCTCTCTTTCAAGCGTGTTTTCCTGGCTGTCATCCTGCCATTGAGCTTCCTCTCAAGTAGTCCACTTTTTGTTTGGCAGCATCACTTTGTTGATAGCGTCCCTAACCTTCTGCAGGGTAGTATCTGCTAGCAAAGGGTCCAATTGACTGGGAAGTGGCGAAGCTGCCAACGAAGACGAAAGTGCGGATGACACGGGCAGTATGAGCTCTGACAAGGACTGTTAGATCAGAGACAGTGTATAGTATGGTCCGAGCAATACATACTTTTCACAGAGATCATGAAACCGCAGAAGACGACACTCAGGCTTGAGCAACAGTCGATCTTTAGATTGGTAAATCTGCGGATACCGCACCTTTGAATAGCGTCAAGGGCTGCCGCAGTTTCGGTGCGCAGTGCCTAATGGGCAGGTAAAGATATCAGTGACGGGAGTTTCGCATCACGCAAATACCCACTTTTATATCAGGGCCTGTGCAAGTGCACGTGCCAAAAGAGTCTTTCCCGTTCTAGGCGGGCCACTGGCATGGAACAGAACGCCCTTCGGTGGGGTCTGGCAGTTGAAGGAGTGGGATATCTCAGAATGAACCACTAGCAGGAGGATAGTCATCTCCTTGAGCGAATGTATGTCTGTTTAACGTAAATTTAGCGGTAGAGGTATTGAACACGTCGGATTGAAGGGGTCTTACGCTCATCTAAACCACCGACCTCATTGAATGTTATTGACACCCAGTGCCAGTGGGTCAGCATTGGCGAGAACTGGCACTCGATGAGTGAAAGCGTATCAGACAAGAGTGTCCACGCACTGGAATCACCGATCTTGCCAAGGTTGGATGGACTCGGATCCCTGCTCCACTGCGGCTAGATCTCCAGAGAGCATACCAGCACCACCAGCACCCACAGCACCAGCACCCATCAAACCGGCACCACTCCCAAAACCTTTCCGGGGGTGCAAGAAAGAATTTCTGAGTCCTAAGATGTCCTGTGAGTACTGTGACCACGTCACAATGACGTTGGATCACTCACGGAATATAGTCCGAGTCGGCTGGCATGCCCATCCACCTGCTCAATTATGCCCCAGTGGCACTCCAACTTGGTCCACGTCTGGAGCATGCGCCACCACGGTTGGTGGGTCGTTTGTGGTGAAAGTTGGTTGGGGCTGAGTGACACGGGACCTGCGAGAATAGAACCGGTCCACCGTGACCTCGGTTCTCGTCAGTGATTTTTTGGAAGGACAGGGCCTAGCATACTATTTTTGACTTTGCGACCTATCCGAGTCATCGGAATCAACGAACGTCCCCACTTTTCCGGCCTTGTTTCCTGTTCTTGTTTGAGGAGAGGGGGGTTGTCATTGATCATTGAGCGCTCGCTCCCAGGGTACTCGAAGGTGGAGGGAGGGCCGTTCTGTGTGAGGACAGACCCAGCCCAATTATGACTGAAACGGTGTACTAGAGGGCCATTTCCTGTTGCCATGGGGTGGATCTTTATTGTAAGTAGGTCGAGGAGACTCCAGGTCTGGCTGTGTGTCAGTGCAAACTCGTCGGAGTCTTGAAACCCAGAAACTGTTAGCCTTAGCCAAGTTTGGCAACTCCAGCACGACGTCTCCTAACGTGACTTGTGGCTTGTCGCCTTCAAGTTTGACTGCCACGGTCCGATGGTCCTCCTCCTCTGAAGGCTCGGAAGGACCTCGACTGATTTCGAGCTTGACTCGGAGGCTTGGATTTATTTGTTACATATATCACATTCAGTTATTACAAACAACGAAATTCATATATATGAAGTCGAGATACACAGATCTACTAGAACTTATAATCTTCCCAGTCAGAATTTTCCTGATCTGACTCATACATGGCTGCTATCAAATCACTGGAGGACTCAGAATCGGAGTCCTCTGAGTCAGAGGCAGAATCAGAAGAATCGGCATTTGGCATATCATCGTTACCGTGACCGTCTTCGCCATCCGGTTGCATTGCCCCGCCAGACGCATCAGCATGACTCGGATGCAGCTCAACACCATCAACATCCAAGGCAGTAGTCGAGTCCTGTAGTAGTCCCCGTTAGTCAAATCCTGAGTAACAGCAAGGACGCACGTTGTATAGGCCAATGGGGTCACAGTAATTGTAGGGATTTATTTCCGAAGGTCTCTCAGTGTGAGCATATGAATGTCCAACGCCGTAGCCCCAATGATAACGCATGAGCATGTCGCGGTCCACGAATCTTGTTACAATTAGTGAATCGTTGGGTCAGGAGTAGGGAATACAAAACAATAAAGGTATCCATACCTATTGATATAATAATGTTTCCAATCGTCGGCGTCATTGGCAAGCTGAGATGCGGCAATGCGATCAGGATGTAACCTCCCATCTGCAAAGGCTGGTATTAGATGGCAGCCTCGAAGAACGTCAGCTGGATTGACAAATCCAAAAGCATTTGTCGACTCCATTGGTACGAATCTTGCTTTGTCAAGGGCACATCGTTCCCAGCCCGTCGCAGCAGGTGACTTTGGTTGTTCGAACCATCGTACCCATAGGAAGTCCAATCGCCTGGATTGATAATCTTGTGATCCGGGTCCAATGAATATGACGTTTGCATGATAGATGCCCAGCACACGGGCATAAATAAATGGGTGGCACTCTGAGGTCGCCAGGTCACTGGTGGCAGGCTCACCGGCCAACAGCATTATATCGCAGTGATCAGTGGACGGATTTATGGTGTCCGTCTCACGACAGAGGTCGTAGGTCGTATAACTAACGCGGAACAAGGCGTGCCGATACATACGGTTTGCTTTGAAAAGCACTTGGTTCAAAGCTGAGAAGGTATCTTCCGACATCAGAGAGGAATTTGACACATTTGGGCCTTGGTGGATCTCGTGAATTCGAGGTAAAAGATGCATCTTAAGTTTGCTGAGAAAATCCTGAAGGGGAGTCATACCCTGAGGTCAGCTCTCCGTACTATACATTATGGTGTGAATCTACCTTTGCAGCGGGGTCATCGGAATTTTTTCGCAAAAAAGAGAAAATGTCCTCTGGATTATTCTGAGATAGACCAATGACGTGATGTTGTTCTGATATGTTCGGGGTCAAATCATTTTCTCTCAACACTTCTCTTTGCATGCGGATGCGGCGAATGCGGGCCTGACGTCTTTCAATGGAAGCCAGCTGGGGGATAAATTCCCTACGACTGGTCCTGGCAAACCGTGCTTTGCTGGTACGGTGCTCAAGCTCACCCTAGTATGCCAGTGCAATATGAGTGTCAGAGCGAGAACATGTGCCAGTGGTCACGGCATACTGGTACGTACAAGCTGAGTGGAATAAGAATCTGTGGTTCCATAGAGTCTAATCTGGGCCGCATAATCTCCCAGCGCGTGAAGTTTGTATGTTTGAAGATTGAACACCTTTGGCCTGCGATCGCCCGTAGTAGACAAGGAGCTTCCGCTCTGTGGAACTCCTCCTAGTTTAACATTAGCACGAGCCTGGCGTCTTCGGCGACCCTCTGCTTCGCGACGAAGCTCCTTCGTTGAGAAAGCAGCACACGTCACCGCCGCGAAACTGCGAAGTTTATCACCGAGGGATCGTGTGATAGCATCCAAAATTTGAAGTGTGTCGTCCGTGTGCATTCGTAGCTTTGCTAACCCATGCCAATATGCAAGGATGAACAGAAGCTCTTGAACTTGGCTGTTGTATGGTTCGGGAAGAAGACCATTAAAAATGGGGATAGCACACTTCAGGGATAGATGTGTCAGAAAATAGCAAGGAAAAGTGACAACCTGTAGTGCTCACCTGCAATAAGTCCTCGAAGTCGCGAGCCGTCATCCTCTTCAACTCGGACACATTCCGCCTGAAGCGCCTGATTGTAGCACGCCCGAAAGTTGGAATTTGTCGGTATCTAATTTACATTCAGCGATCAATTGGGAATGCTATTAGTGTGCCTACCGCCGATCAAGCTCTGCAAGTATGTCACCCTTCATGCCATCCAAGATTCTCAACAACTGAATAAATACCGCCTTCCAGACCCCCAGCTCAAACTCATGCAGAATGTCAACAACAAGCATCAAAAAAAAGTCGAAGCCCAGATGACCGAGCCTCTCAGAAAAAGCATTCTACATAATAGAAGTCACGTGAGCAGTGCAAGCAGCACAGAAAGGGTACTCACCTTGGTCGGGACCATAGATTCTTTCTTGAGAAAGGCTTCAACCTGTGGAGTGTCAACAACATAATTTTGTTCGTAGATAAAGTGTCGCGCAGCAGAGATCTTGTCGCGTCTGTCCTGAGTGTCTTTGCGTGCCAAGATTCCCCGTTGAAGCATATCTTTCTCCGTCGCTAGGTCCTGTATCCTGTCTTTTGGAATGGTACAGCGCGGGCATGGACACGCCCCAAGGTTGCGTATATTTGCTATCAAAACTCTATTCATTGAGAAGTCAGCCTAATCATATCATACAGTAGCCGCTATCAACGTACTTTTCGGGATAGTCCGCGGAGTATGTGAATATTCGAGGGAAGAACCGCCGTTCGACGCCATCGACACATTTTATGACAAAACCATGTTCGTAAGCATGAACGAACTCCTCGTCGAGAATTTCTGCCCACTGAGCATGGAAAAGCTCTCTGTGGCAATGTGTGAAAAATGCATCGCTAGGGAGTTTGTCTCCAGCGTGGTCGAGTACAAAATCTTTGAAGTCGTCTGGCAACTGTTATGACCAGATCAGAGCCTAGTATAGCAAGAATCCCGACGAAATATATCCACTTACGGCTTGAAAATAAGCAACATGGTTGCATAGGTGGGCGGATGGCTTGCCTCTCTCATACTTGGAGTTATTTCCAAAAGATACGTACAATGGCCACAGTTTCGCGTCCCCGAATGACGTCAACTGTGTCGCATCCGACCAGAACATAAGCGCGATGACTCGTCTTGGTAGATTGCAGCCGGATAGAGTTTCTATTTGCTGAACCTGATTGTGTGCCTCGAGGAACGCTTGAGAAGTGAACAGCTCGCCATGTATTCCAATGTCTCGGGTTTGATGTGGTGGGCGCCAACACAGTTTATACGGTTCATAATAAAAGCGGTTGTGAACTGCAGGATCCAGGATTTTCTCTTGCATGACAGATATAAGTGAACGGCAGTGTAAAGAACACGTGAAACCTTTTGGTCCTGGATGTGCACAGCGCCGTGGAAACGGAACGGAGATGGTCACAGCCCTATTCCTCCACCCAGCATCATTATCCGTCCATTTAGCATGGGGAAAGGTAGCCATAGAGTCATCCGAGTCGGGGTTGGGGGAAGGAACAGTCTGAGTGTTTGGATTATCCGACGCTGCAATGTTTCCTAATTCACGGTCGACGACCGTCCATCTGGTGCTACGAATATCTTCAGGCTTGAAATCCGAGCTCCCAACGATGTCAAGGAGAGTTTTGAAGTTTCGTCTTGATTTCATTGTGCCTTGGTTCCAGTACCAGTCACCAAGACGAAAGGAACTTTCATTCGGGTATGGGTGAAATGAATCCTCTGAGCTGGCATCGTAGGCAGGAAGTTTGCCAGTGCTCACGTGAGTCGAAGTTCGACTTTGGTGCAATGACGAGGTATCTTCGGGATCATGTACAGGAAGCGTTTTGCTGTTGTACACTCGGAATAAACCAAACGAGTTGGGCTGAGACTTAAATGTATGGCAGACCTGAGGCTGACTCGGACTCGTAGCACATTCCTGCTGTGCCGACAAATCTGGACAAGCTGACTCGGAGGTTGGTGGAACGGTGACAGTCAGAGTTGGTGGAGGGGTAGTAGGTGTTGGTGATGTTGTTGGAATATGAGACAGAACCTGAAGAACCTCGGGAGGAGGCAGGGATAGAAGGGACTCGGGAAGCATGTCCCTGAGCCGTCGAGGAAGCTGCCTGTTTGGCCGACGGATCCTCCGCAATGACAGAGGCAGTGAGTCATCCACCGGCGAAATGTCCTGACTGCTCTGAGCTTGGCGTCCTCCATGCTGGGCAACCTGGGCAAGAGCTTGTATTGAGTTTAATGTGTAGTAAAAGTCACAGAGGAAACGAGCGAACCGCGACATCACCGTTTGATATGACACTTCCTAGGTGGTCAACTTGGTCAACAACGGTAGGCTCAGTGTCTTCTGAGTGAAAATTGCGAATTTGTGCAGACGTAGCATCCGGCAAACCAGTACCACTAGCAGGCCCGGGACAGGACTCAGAGGGTAGTAAAACTTGAACACGGTGCTTCTTCCGAAGGGTTTCCTGGGCATGAGTCAGCACATCTGACAGTCGCTTCTTGCCTGCTTGGCACCCTTTCGTGTGTTTTGTATAGGACGAGGATTGAGTGAAGGAACGGCCACAGACACATGCAAGGGTCTGATTGAGGCCTGACATGCTTCTGAAAACAGGTCGATTTTTTCATGAGAAGTTGGATTCCGAACTGTGGAAACGTACTTGTTTGCAATCTAAACAGATTACGGAAGTTCACTTGGGGCGCGCTCATAATCGAGAGCATGGAAACACGTTGAGCTGGGAAATTTTTGGACACTGTGAATGGTGGGGTCGACAAGCACAAAGGCAACACCGTACATCCGAGTCCCACCTCAGATTACTTGTAGGTTGTACTATTCAATTTCCTTGTCACCCCCACTGCATCAAACAATGTTGGTTGTTTGTAGTAGCCGCATCTGCCAACTTGAAGTGCTGCTAACAAGTATATGCATGCCAATGAGCCAGTGCCACTTACCGCGAAATACTAATCCCAATCCCACTGGCACGGTATGGGTGAGCCTGAGGGTTCAAGTTTGCAGGCACATCTTCAGTCCCAAGCACGCTGCCAGTGCACATAACTGCGGAAACGACTAAACCATCGTCGATAACAGTTGACTTAACTGAAATTCAACCGTACTTACTACTTACCTATAGACCTTCGGACTCCCCAACTGGATCGATCTGAGTCGTCGTGACGTGAAGACCAACTTGAAGCACTACACAAGGCATCACGATCATAACAGACTCGGAGCCCAGGTGTGCATGTCTTCGCTGGCAATCTCTATCATTCATGATAACCCGATGTCCCCAAAAGTGAGTTGCCTTTTTTAGATTTTGCGTGCAAAAAAGTCTAATTGGGATAAAGTCTAATTGGGATACACCATCGTCTCCTAAATCTTCCCTGTCCATCAAGCTTTGAACCACTGTGCGCAGGGCCATATGAGTAGGTACAGCAATGCGCTATACAACGGCAGCCAATGAAATGTTCATTGACTTCGACGCAGTCCGCTGACGGTGTGAACGAGAACTGGCAGAAGGTAAGTGAGGGACAGAGACTCGGAGAGGGAGGGAAACACGCACGCCGTGTCCGAGTTGTCGTCGCGTTTGTCGTCGTCGTCGACTCTATGTGGCGGGCATAGGGGTGAGCGAGGGAGAGGGAGAAGTGAGCACGCACGTCATCCGAGTCGCGTTTGTCGTTGCGTCGCCGTCGCATCGTCACGTTGAGGGGCATGCGCTGGTGTCGTGTGGTGGCGCGCTGGCGGTGTGGACGAGGTCTGGCGATGTGGGGTGGGTGAGGGAGAGAAAAATAAAGAGGGAGAGAGGCAGCACCGATGGAACACAAACCGTGTTGTACTCAAGTTGGGTGAAACATCCGCACCACGTCCGTCAATCATTCCAGCTCATCTTGTACGTCACGTTGGAATAGTAAGCGAGAGTATTTTCTGGTAAAGCGCTTCGTTCGAATGGTTCCACCAATGAATAATTCGCCTCCGGAAGTGCTGAGACATGACTTCAGGTGAGGACAGGTGAGGACAGGTGAGGACGGGGGCGAGGGTGAGGGTGATGGGGACGGGGACGGGATGAGCGGGAGTTTGAAGGGGGTCGAAACAGTTCGTTGTTGTTGTCATCATTGCGTCACATCGCATTAACATTACTCGCAAGTCGCTTCACGCCCCTCGTCGTCATCTGGGCCTGTTGCGTTGACCCAGAAGGCGTAGCAGGAGGTGACGTCCCATCTGCACCCAAAGGAGAAGTCACGTCCGCGTGGCCTGCGACATTGTTCGGCTTCATACCGAACTTGACATTCCAGCGCTCGAAGCATTCCCAAGGCGTCCGCTTGTCGATCGAGGTCGTCACGCGCGCGGAATTGAAAGAATCAGCAACAAGGGTCCAATTGGAAGGGTACTTTTCAACGAAAGATTTGAGGATGGCGTCCTCCTGAACGTTCCACGCGTGGTCGAGCCGCTTCTTATGGTCTTTAGGAGGGTGGGGAACGAAGGAACCTCCGACACCCTGCGGCTTAACGCCATCGAAGAGTCCTGCGAAGAAAAAATTAATCGAGACAAGACTTGTGCTACTCATACTCAATCATCAAAAAGTCAGACCCACCAGAAAGATGATCGTCAGTAATTTTGCTCGACACACTATCAGCCTCTGTAACGGCAGGTTCCTCAGGAGGAAGCCACCTTCCGTTCTTCCACCGTCGAACAGGTTGTAGAGGGCTGAGTAGTGTAGGCTTGCAGAGCATGAATTTGCCCATGGGAGCCAATTTTGTGTATCCAGTATCGTCAACCCTTCTGTTATCATCCCGCTCCGATTTCTTGTCAGACCTCTTCTTGGGTTCGGAAGGTGCAACATCAGGCATACCGAGCGGTTGGAGGTCTGGGAAGAGGTCGAAGAGGTCGTGAGGTCGTGCCGACTCGGGATGGAAACCTGCGAGTGATGAATCTTCGGTACTGAGTTCCGCAAGTGCTTTGATGAGGTCGAGGTCGTCGTTGTCCACGAACAATTTGTCGTAGTCAGAGTACGCGATCCGTTCTCTCAACGGCGCATACGGATTTGACTTTGGCGCCGATTTGCTAGAGCTGGGCGTAGGGACCGTGCTGCCTTGGGATTCCGAGGATACTTGTGAACCCAGAATGGGATCGCTCGATTCTGGTTTGAGCCCCGAGAGGTCAACCCCCTCTTTTTTCGTCATATGTGTCCTGCCAGCATTGCCATCTGATGCTTTGTTCCCTTCAACCTCGTCAGGTCGAGTGCCATCGACATCCATCGCATCCGCATCCCGCTGCCACGTACCACTCACATTCCTCAATGCAGACGAGTCCTCCACCTCCTCCATTTTCGGCCGCAGGACACCAGTAGGACCCATGCTCTGCCGTTCGCTACTCTCCCCTGACTCACCAGACCCTGACCTCGACCCACTACCCTCCAACGCCTCCTCGAGAGCATTTCTTGTCTCCAACGCATCAACAATCTCCCTTTGTTCCGCTTCTCCCTTGTCATCTTCATCTCCGGACTCCTGGTCACTGTACGCCTGCTCTTTATCACCTTGTTCGCAGGTGACGCCTTCACGGTCCACTTCCATGTCGTGTTGTTGATGTCGCTGCGGTGAAGAAGGCGAGGCAGAATCGGTCGCACGCGGACGCTTCCAGTGCATGCAGATGCCCAGCTTGATGCGCTCTTCGCAAGTCCCAGCTTGGTGCCACTCGAGGACAGTAGTCGAGATGCTGAAGGCAAGCATGCATTTCCACCTCCGCTCTTCCCGGAAATCGATACGCATCCATTTCTGTAGTCAGCAGACAGCATGAGCCCCGTCATCTCATCCGCGCCAACGGTAATCGGAGCCCACGAGAACGCAAGATAGAAAATGGAATAGATGATAAAGATACGTACCATTTCATCCAACAGATAATCCCAATGAGTTTTTGTCATCCCTCCCAAATTTCGCTGCTTTTTTGGCTGTCTATAACTCCACTTTGCCACATTTTCGAGAGACTCGACCCGCTCCAATGTGCGCATAAGCCGCAGCTCTGTGATCGCGACCTGCACGAAATCACCCAAATTAGCGTATAGTCCAGGGAGGATGTGCACGCATACACTCCAATCTCTTGTACTCAATCACTTGGTTGCCCTCGAGACTCTTTTATAAATTGGATTCGCGCGAATAATCGCACCCCACTTGACGAATCCGAGTGGCACCCACTCCTCTCTACTTCCTTTGGTCTCCGTCTTATCTTTCTCCTTCTTTTTCTGTTTCGACGATTTATTCTTGCGGTGATACTCAATGGGGAGGGCTTTGAGAGGTGGGAGGTTATATACAGGATTGAAGTGGTGATGTTGTGTTTCCGTCCGGAGTGGCACTTGTGGGGGTTCTTCAGCGATTTCACTTTCGGTATCTTCAAAGGTAAAATCAGGAAGTGCAGGTGCCGGAGACGTTGGCGTAGGTATGAGGAGAGACGGTTGGACGGACAATACATCGACGGCAGTGTGGATTACCATCAGACACGGAGGTTCCTCACGAATGGGCGAAGAAGCGGCGGTGGCGGCGACTTCGGCAGGGATGTTCTCGGCCTCGGCTTGAATTTCTATTGGTTGTTCGAAGACAGGCGAAGACGGAAGCATCAGCTGAGGGGACTCTTCACGGACGTCCTCCATCGGTTCGGAGGTGTCCATCTCGACTATTTCGGGGATAGGCTCGATGCTAGCACGCTCAGGAGATTTTGATGGACCGGGTGGAGACCGAACCCGTGAACTGCGTCGGGACGCTGCGCTACGACGCGAAGAGGCGGATGGATGGCGAGATGGCGGACGAGGGGATGAATACGCTAGTACGGAGTTCGGGGGGTGACGTCGGTTCTTCCTCTTCCTCCTCTTCCTCCCCCTCCTCCTCTTCTTCCTCCTCCTCCTTCTCCCGTATCTCCAAGGGTAGTTGAAGGGACGGCGTGGATCGATGTGACATGGGTGGCTCGACCTTTGTAGTAATCTCCATAGCGTCGCTAATTTCTGCCTCCTCGTCCTCTTCCTTTTGCACTGGTGATTTGGTTCGCGTGGACGACGCAGGAGGCTCTGACATGGGAGACTCGAGATCAGGCGCAACTGGTTCCTCCTCCAGCTCCTCTGTGACCTCTTCTGAAAGAGACGGAACGGAGAGCTCGCTGTCTGACAGATTGCATATCATACCTGATTCTGGGCTGCCAATACACGCCAGTCAGGCTGGCACACGATACGAACGAAGGGCGACACTCACTTCTTGGAAAGATCGAACCTGTCCAAAAACTGTTGCAGCCCATCGTCGTTTTCATAATCGATTTCATCTAGCGAGAGAACGCGGACGTTGTGTTTCTGTTGTATCATGTGGTACATTTCTAGCAGAAGCGCATGTCTCCTCTGTGTGATTGCGCTGTGCAAAAGGCGTCAGTGAGATGTGCGAGATGAATGGCGAACGAGAGTACTCGAGCTGTGCCAAGCGTTCCGCTACGAGCGACTCTGTCGACTCGGAGGACATGCTATTGAATGAATTGTCAAGCCTGAGAGCAAAGTAGTGAGGGGGGGTTAACAAACGAGGGGGGTCGTTTACTTTCTGCAAAGAACTTGATTAATGTCGTTCCGCGCTGCTACTCACGTCGTCCGGACGGTCAACCGCAGATGTATGTCTACTACCTTTACCTTGCTGAACCTTCCAGGTACTCAACGCATACAGGCCTGCACCAGTCCACAGCTCGTCGCGCCATCACCAGCCTTGAGATGCTGGCCATGTCGCCCACAATGACAGAGGGCGGAATCAGCTCCTGGAAAAAAATGGGAGGGCGGCACTTTCTCCGCTGGCGAAGTCTTGCTCGAAATAGTGTGTACTCCCACCCGGTCCAGTCTACTTACCCATCCCGTTCCAGGAAACGGACAAGGCAACAATCGACGTGGAGGCTCAGGAAGACGGCGTTCTGGGCAAGATCCTGGTACGTCTGGCGGGCGACGCACAGTTGTCTTTCTCATTCTCTCTCTCAGGCTGCAGATGGCACCAAAAATGTGACTGTCGGCAGGGTCATTGCGCTCCTTGCGGAGGAGGGTGACGACATATCCAACCTGGAAGCACCGAGTGAGGTGCCCAAGTCAGCGCCCGTTGCCAAATCCGAGACCTCTGCTGCTGCTCCTTCATCGCCGCCTCCACCCAGTCCCGCCCAAGAGCCAAAGTCTCACTCCCATCATCCAACACATTCCAAACATTTGATGCCCTCTGTTATTCGGCTGCTTATTGAAGGTGGCGTCACCAACGCAGAGGTCATCAAAGGGACCGGTGTTCGGGGCATGTTGACCAAAGGAGACGTTCTTGCATATCTTGGGAGGGCTTCAAATCCCTTGGGTACGTACAAACCTCCGAAGAATCAGTCAGCAGCACCTGCAAAGACAGAGCAACCCGCCAAGGTACGTTTCGTCCGATCACTTCGACCGCCTACTTAGAAACAATGTACTTGCAGCCTTTGGACGGCGACGCTATCCGCAAGCTGATTTTATCGGGGCTTGCAGCCAAGTTAAAGCCAGCACCCCAGGGCAAGTTGCACCCCGCAATGTCAAAAATACATACTCATCTTCCTCGACAGTGTCATCAACACCTGCTTCCTTTGACTCGATCCTCGCCGACTACCTACCGCCTGCCCGTAAACTGCCCCCGTCCCACCCCTTTCCAAGGATAACACCGCGGCATATTTCGATGGCCTGTTCTGATCATGCTGTTGCATACATAGACATGTTTTTAGAATTTCCTACATCCGGTCATACGCTTTGGTCGTCCAATGCCATACACTGCATCTGGACGTGAGAGTACATTCCCAGAAGCACACGTCGTACATACCCTAAACTCTATGAATGAATCCGACGTTCCGCCTCCTCTCGCTTTCGGGACGGGGACCAGAAATTGCAGACTGAGCAATCCTTCGGCTTCGATCCGCAATGACGTCTTCGTCGACGTCTGAAGCGCGCGGACGCTATGTGCGATGTACGCGAAACGATAACTATGCAAGATTGACCCGAGTGATTGGAAAGAAATACGCTGCCGAGAAGTGAAACCCATTACCTGATCGAGACTACCTGCGAACACTCGAAGATTTCCAATACCTCTTTGTCGTTGGGATAGTCCATCTGTTCGAGCCAGAGTCAGAGATCAGGCCAACTTTCTCTTCCATTCAACACGAAAGAGGAGAAATACTGCCCTGGCCGCGAGAAAACAAAGTCTCCCACGCACCTCGGTACTTCCAAAGTCTCCCGACGCTTTGATGCGGAAGAGGGGTTTGGAGGCGCCTGCCATTCCTCCAATGCCACCCCTCTGTTGTCCGGCATTTTTCGCAACGTCCGCGGCCGGGTTGCTTATGAATGTAATTCTCTCACACGATGGGTCCAGTTCGGACAAGGCGTCTCGAAGCCATGACGAGGACTGTCCGCCGCATAGATAGGTGTAGTGGAAAGGCGAAAATTAAAGATGTTTAATTATGAGCCACATTCATCACCGATAGCCGTGGGCGCCAAACCACCATGATGCTGACCTTGAATATGATCTTCAACACACTGTCGTGTTTGCCAGGGATATACTAGCGATCAGTAAAATAGCACACGAACAAATGGCACTGAACACTTGCGTTTGATCGGCGTCAAATGGAAGCTCTATATAGGACTCGGGGTCGAACGTCGTGATTTCGCATGTCGTCGTCGGCCCTGAAGAATCCTCTGCGCTAGTGATGCAGACAGGGTATTTGTGCATGGGTCATTACCTCACTCGAGCGTGCCATGAACGGAAAAGTTGCGATAAGAGAATGGAAAGTTGGTGATACGGTGCAAGAAACGTGGGGAACGCTGCCGAAAAAGAAGGGAGAGATACTTACAGCAATAGCGTCAACGGATAGCCATGCCCTGCATACGAAAGCCGCATGCTGGTCCGTTTTTCGCTCCCTCCCCCGAAGAAATGCTCGAGCCCGCGCGTTGCATTGGGTCGCTGTCGATCGCTGGATGGGACTTCTCGTCCTTTCCCTTTCTCTTCTCCGGAAGCATCGTCCTCCTTGCGCCATTTCTTTGGCTTGGGAGCACTCGAATGGGAAGACATATTTGCCGTACCAAAGACGCCAAGACATTCGATCAGCGTGGTGAGTGGGATCTCAAACGTTGTTGAGTCTGCATCGCAGCTGGGCGTTTGTTGCGTAGACTGCGAGTTTTCGGGGCGAGAGTGGTCGGGCGAATAACTCCATTCGTCAAAGTGATCTCGGTATATGTAGGAAGTTGCTGCGGGAGGTCATCGAGTCGGTTGGAATCATCCGAATGAATAAGGAAGGCGTGAAGGAGGCGGTGGATGTGAATCGGCAAGGAGAATTGGCTGTTGGAGACGCACCAAGCAAGCAGTGTGCCTCTTCCACGGTAACAATCATTCCGGCGTCCGCGGAAAGCGTGACAGACGCACGCTGGCAGAGCGGGTGAACACCGACAATCCAATTCGGAATCCATGCTTGTGTTCAAGACACGGATGATGGACTCACGTTGGAGAAGTTGATGCCCTTCAAGAGAGCCGTAAAAAACCTCACATCGCGCACGGATGTAGTGAGAACCTGAGATATGGTTAAAAAGCTCTCTTTTGTAGCACTGTGTATGTACCGGGTTTTGTTCCCGAGGCTGACTCTGCGAAACAAAAGATTGCGACGTGGTAGTACTCGGGAAATGCCGACGGTGTCGGCCTAAACCTTGCTTGCGGGAGGACCACGGCACGATGATGAGAACTGTCACGGTCACCGCATACAACACCGTGACAATCTAGTAGTAGTACCTGCCAGCAGGTACCCGTGCGCTCAAAATCACATGTGAGGCAACCGATCACAATTCCCCAGCCGCATCTGTTGGGTGAAGTATTACCACTACCGTCCTCAGCATCCCCTCTTTTTTTCCGTTGTTATGCGCTACACAATCTCAAATCAGACCCGTGACAGCATTGTTTGCGAATGCGGAAAGGCTGGTAGAAATGGCTTTACCCTCCTGGTTCACCCATTCTCCCACAGTATTCAGTTCTCTCCGAAATGCGCATCTCTCGTATTCTCAAATGCCCCTCAGGATGACGGCTTCAAAGAATTCATCGACGTGTCTGACACCGCCAGTTGCGTGGCAGTCAAACTTTCTATGGCACCGCGGAGGAAGTGGCAGCGAGTTGTCGTGCAAGCTGGTTTCCCTTGGACTATATACCGCAATCGGGTATGTTGGCCATCATACACTCGAAACCCCCATGGTTTTTCCAACTCCCGTCTTTAAACAGATATCCCGCAAACACCATGTATTGGTTGTGTTCCCTCGCAGAGACACCTCATGCTTCCTTGCAAGCATTCCAAATTCAGTACCCCTTTCTGATTTGATGCTCCCAGGTGAGTCCTTTTTCTTTTTCTGTAGATCATTTTTCTGATCTCCTGCGACACACGCACGCACGAAACAATGGCGTATTACGGCTGGCCGATTTCACAATGCCAGTCAAAGCCCTTGGATAACCAATTACACGGTGGCATTCGCATGATTGATATCCGGCTCTCGATCATAGACGGTCGACTCATCGCATACCATGGAATATTTCCGGAGGTTACCCCATTCGCGGATATTCTCGTCACGCTGCATGCTTTTCTTACGTCGCCTGCCACAGCAAGTGAAACAGTGGTGGTCTCCATCAAACAAGAAGATTCGGACACCAAACCATTTCCTCGACTCGTGCATGGAGAAATCACTGCCTCACCTGGCGGAATGGAAATGTGGTACCTTGAAAATCGCATACCCAATCTCGGAGAAGTCCGAGGTAACTTGAAAGCCGTCTTGTTCAGTCGGTTTGGTAACGACGGCTGGGAGAACGGCGCAAACGGTATTCACCCACCGCTTTGGCCAGACAGTGCGAAAGACGGTTTCCAATGGGATTGCAACGGGACTTTGGTTCGAATTCAGGACTGGTAAGTTTACAGACCGCACCCCCCTTTTGGAGCGTGCATTGATTGTCGTTCACCAAATCGAAATAGGTATGACATCTTCTCGTTTCTGTCTATACCCGAAAAGGCATCGCTGGCTACAGAATTTTATCCCCCCTGTCGATTCGCCGATTCCAACCCATTCAGTTTCTTTCACATCGGCGTCCTCGGCACCCTTGGCCTTACCTCCCGTGATCGCCCATGGACTTGGCTGGCCAGTGGGGCCTGGGGTTCGAAGGCACGAATCACCGAGTTGGCAAGTGGCTGCTGGATCAGTTGAGTACAGACCCCGCTAGTCATCGACGTGGCACACCCGATAACAAGTGCCAGAAGCCTGCTTGGATGTCTGATGACTCGTTAGCCTTGTGTGCGGACACCGGCCCGCGGATAAGGGGATGGGTATTAATGGACTATTACGAGGATCCCATTGACGCGGACATCGTTCCGTTGTTTGTGGAATGCAATTTCAGAGGGAGAAGAGGAGGGTAAGAGGGACGGTGATGCAGTCACCGTGCGCCACCGGTTGCGTCCCTGTTTCTCGCTTTGTGTTGAATCGGGATTACCGCGTGATCCATTCGGGTGTGCGTTTGGAGTAGTGCTAATTATCGTGGGCATGCGGGACCAGCGAGAATCATTCAATGACGGCGTTCAGGCTGGAGACGAAATCCTTGTAGATTACTTTATTATCTGAAACGGGATCTGTGATGGTGCTATCACGCGGATCCAACTTTTTCTATTTAATTTCGGACGATCTACTAGGTAGTGCGGATGTACCACACTGGATAGAGTGTGTCTTGTGGGCAGTCGTTGGCTCATCGTGTGCGGGCCCTGCGCGTCCTCCTCGATCGGCGAGCACACGACACGAGCTTTGGTGATCTCGTCTCGGACAATACATGTCTAGCACGCACTGGCACACGCTGGCAAGAGTAAAGAAACTTATCAGATCCCGTGCTGGCAGTCTATGACAGGGTCAGACTCTCGCTGGCAGTTCCGAGCGTTCACTGGCACTAGTAGGCGTCATTGGAATCTACGGTGAGGAGCTGAAGCTGGACTTCGTTGAAGGCCGCGAGGCTGGTGGTTCCGAGTCGGTCAGCCGTGACGCGTGACATGTGACTGGATGAGGTGATGCGTCGTCACAGTGGGAAATGTGTGACAAGCCTTCTTGCACACTAGTACATCCATCAGGCAGCGAGGCTCCGAGTGGACGCGACCGTCCGTCGTTGAGCACCCTGCCTGGTGACCAGTGACTGGCCAACTTCACTGCACCATCCCCTCACCCCCTCCTCCCTCTCTCGCTCAACGACCAGCGGGATGACGCGACGACACGCCATCATCGTCACCCTCCTCCCTCGTTCTTGCCACGGAAGCAACAGAATACCCAGCACCCACCGCGTCAACTGGGCATGATGACGAGGTGAGCGCCCCTTGTCCTCATTCTCTCCCTCCTCTCCCTCCTCTCGTCCTTTCTCAGGTTCCCCCCTCTCCTCTCGTTGCCCTCGTCAACCTGCTACACGTCGATACGATGACTTGACAGCAGTAAGCACGCTCCTCACTGGCACAGGCTCACAGGCTCCTCACCTTTCCTCCCTCCCACAGCGAACGCATCACAACAACAACGGCAACATTCAACGACGCGACCTATCGTCGCGTCGTTGACACGAAGTCGGCGTTGACAAAACGCGTCCAATACATCACAGCGACAACAACTCGTCACGGCGAGGTGATACATATCGCAGAAACCACTGCGTTGTTGCTGACGTGTCACGGCAACTGCAATGACGATGATGACCATTTTTCACGGTGAGGTCGCAACACGTCCGGCGTGTCACGGCAGATGAAAATAACAACAACGACACGATGTCGTCGTCAATGACGTGCCGCTGCACGTAAAAAATAACAATAAAAGTAACAATACGATGTGATGTTGTCGTTGTCGACGACGCATCACGGCAAACAATGATGACACGTCGAGGTACTTAAAAAACATGACCGCGATCTACTGGGCAGAGCACCTAGCATTGAGAATGCTAGGTATGTTCCTGGTGTTGCTCGATTCCACTGCAGCATGGGTCGCTGACTCGGACCCGACCTTGCCAGCCTGAGTTGCAGATGGTTGCTAACTCGACGACAGATGCAGACAGTAGTATTCAAGTTGGGTTGGTGATACTAGTAGACTACCATGTAAACGAGATGCTGGGTCACGCACAATAGCTTTGCATCATTTTTTCTCTGCGAGCTCACGATGTACTCAGATTCCTTGTGACTGAGTGTAATGAGTTGTTCCTCACAGAGTATCACTTGAAATACCTCGTGGTCGTAATGTAGCTTTGAGATTGAACGTTGCTCATACAGGCGCGCTGAGGTCTTCGGATGTCGAAAGGAAAGTGAAGCCTGAAATACTACTTCCCGGGCTCAACTTGAGATCAACTTTGCCAACCAACCAGTGGGACGTGCAGCCATCCATGCAGTCCGAGTCAGGCTGTCCAAGTTGCACTCGGCGTACAGCCCACATTTGCCGCATGATCAATCCGTCGACACCGTGACTTTCGTTGGCCTGGAACAAATGCCAGTGCACGGCGTGCCACGTCTCGGTGACCCTCAGCTGATGCCACTGGCAGCCTGAAACCTGGCACCCAGTGTGACTTTGTCTATGGTATCCGAATAATCCGATCACGCTAGTAGTCCATTATTATCACCGGGATTGCATGTTCAGCTTGTCCGACTCTCTTTCCATTACTCTCAAGCTCTACACTCCAACGCAGTACCTCTCGGGAATACGCAACCATTAGATCACAAGCCCAGGTCGGACAAGACTCACAAGAGGTATAGGGACTCACATTCTGCCTTGCCAGAGACCACTCAGGACTCGGAACAGACCAGGCTGCAGCGTGTAGTGGGTATGTTTGAGGGAAACGTGGTCGAAGACGGAGTTGCAGCCAGCGAGGGAATGCTGAGCCAAATGGCTTTGTGATAGAATGGCGTGATGCGGGGAGAGTCGGGGCTGTCACGGTGGTGAAGGTAGGGACCATATGTGGTGTAGAACTTGAAGGTGTAATGGAGTTGGGATGGGTCACGAGGGATGGGGACCAGGATACATGCGGAGCCAGGTAGCAGGCGGCATACTGAAAGGTAGCGAGAAGAGGACCAATCGGGGAATGAAGGGAAACATACACGGGTGGGTACGACTTGACGAAAGGAAAGATGAGCATGATCATTTGGCCATATATCAGCGCCTTGACACGGTCTGGCAGCAGTGTGAAGGGAGTGAGACTGTGAGAGTGAAACTTTGAGAGTGAGAAGAAGACAAACCTCAGAAGGAGGAGAGCCAGAGGAGCAAGAGAGCAAGAGAGTTGATCTCGCTGACGTTCATGGACAAACTTAAGAGAACCAATGAAGTCAGGGACTCGGAGGCCAGCTTTTTCAAGTTACGTTGGTAATTGCCGTCGTTTTCGATAAGCATGGCAAAGCAGGTCCTGAACTTGTCCAGGATATCGTGTGTATGGATGTCGCTGGGGTGGGAGGGCCTGAGTGCTCTATAGTTGGTGCGGAGCTGAATGGCCAAGCCGGCAGTGGTGTTGAAGTCACCGAGACGACGAGCAAGGGCGGAGGGATCGAAGGGGTGCGGAAAATGCACTCCAAGAGGGAGCTGGTGACAGAGAAAGCTCGATGTAGTTAAAGCGCCAGAATGTAAGGAGGGCGGCAGAAAGGCGAGGGGGTCAAGGGTGCGTCAACTTGAAGGAGGTCGAGGATGATTTTCTCGAGGATCTCGAGTGGCAGACGGGTCATTGGGTGGATTCACAAGATGACTTTGATTGTTTAAAGGCACGAGGTTGGTGATGAAGAGGATCTGGACCCATCCCAGATCCTGTGAGTCCTCTCATGTACCTTGACCTGGGGAAGACGGATAAGGATGAGTAGCATGTAGCCTATATCCTAAAAGAAGGAATGACTGTCTTCCAGGTTCCTGCCTAACAGTCTGCCTATAGGAGACTAACTTGGCGGCATACGTTGATGAGTCTGATCGGTTGTTCAACACCTCAGGCTCGCCAATCAGGTTAATAGATGGCACCGTCCCCGACTGAATGGATTACTAATATCATTGTCATTTGAATCGATGATTGTGTCCGAGATGTGACAAGACATTGGTGTTGCTACCAAACTACGACCTAACCTCGTTACAAACGAGACTGACTTTGTAGAAAATAAGATATAACACCGAGTTGTGCATAAAACACTGGTGATCAGAGGGACATGTGGTATAACAAGAATACAAGACTGCTACATGTTGTTCTACTTCGAAGGAGACCAGAGTCACAAAGGAAAACTATCTCTTGTCATCTGTGATACCTAATAGATCGTGGTCAAAGTCATCATACGACATTCCGCAGATAATGTTCTAATCATGCACGCACTCAAGTACCCTTCTTCAGATCCAACTTGACGCCAGAAACCGTGGAGATGAAGATACCTTCAGGGTTATCTTTGATCTCGACGTCATAATACCGGCGATGGTAAAGAGCGATGGTGTTGTGCGTCAGGTATGTGGAAGCTTCAAGTTCCACATCTTCAATGAGTTTTTGCGCCTCGAGGAGTTCTTGAACAAGCTGCTTCTTCCTCTTCAGAGCCCTATACCACAACTTGATTCTCTGTTGTCGGGGTGTAAGGACTTTCGGTGTGGTAAACTGCAATAAGATGAATGCTGATCACCAAGGGAAACAATGCGACAAGCATGCCTTTGTTTGGTATGCCCGTTTGACGTTATAAAAAAAAGCATCGGCCCGGTCGAGTTCCCTAAAAGGGGTGGTTGAAGTGGAGCTACTTGTACTAGTGGGAGAGTCGGGAACATGGATGGGTAAACCTGCCCCTTCCAGCCCAGAGGCTTTGGCCTCAGTAAAAGAACTCCTAACTGGAGCGTGGGAAAGGGTTGAATGGTGAGAGGGAACTTCCTCCGGGAGCATAATAAATACACCATTGTCTGAGTGGCATTGATAAGCACCTTCTTCAAGCATGGTGAAAGTAGGGATCAAGTGGATTCAAAAGTCATAGTTTCATATATATACATGCCATAGCACAGGATTACAAAATACAGACCCCGCAATCCCCGACAGGCCACAGGCCCATAGACCGCGGTCAAGAACATGATCCCAAGAACTCGAGTATCCAGTACTTACTACTGCTAAGTCTAAGTGCAATGAGGTGCAGGGCCAAAATATGCTAAAACACTGTGCTCATATGGGAGATGAGAGGGCCGGTTGAGAAAAAATGTAAACGCAGCAGAACAAGTGTCGAACTCATGAGGATTCTTCAGTAGTTCCTCGAATTCCGCAAACTTACTCATCTCAGCTACATTCCCAGTGCCCCCACGGAAGAAAGAGAAACAAATGTTGAGATCATTCGCCAACTTCCCAATTTTTTCGACCGAGCAATAAGCCGCGAGGTCGCTAGGGGGCTGAACATAGTCGGGGGTGAGTTGCTCATCCGTGAGCTTTTCAGCTTCTTGCAGCTGATACTCGAGGCAAGCAGTAATCTGAGAGGAAAATCAGCTCGTGTAGCTTGTATAAATTTGTCACTCACCCAAGAAAGGATTTGAGCCAGTTGGCGAGGCGTGGCAACAGGGAGTGGGGTCCAAGAAGGGTATCCCTGTGCATTAGACGACGTGTCTTTGAGAAAGCCAGACCAACCCGGATACATGGGGTCATAGAGAGCGCAATGAATGGCATTCCTTAGAGTGGCATTGCCGAACCATGAGAACTATAGTAAACGATCATGATGAGTTTGCGGATAAAAACAAAAGTGTGGCGCACCTCGGACAGAGGCTGGTCGCCAACAGCGGGTTCCTGGTGCAGTAGGCCCAGTCCCTTCGAGCGGTCTCTGAGTAGTGCTCTGAGTTTCGCACGGTATTGAGGGGTGAATTGAGATCTGGGAGGAAGGAGACCGCTACAGTTGCCGAAATTGTGGGGTAGACAAACGACGGCGGCTTGCTTGTGGCAATGGTTTCGAAACTGAACCCAACCTGCAGTAAACTGAAGTCTGTTAGGTAACGAGTGAAAACAGTTAGAATGAGACTTACCGAAGCTTTCAAGACACTCATAAATCCCTCGTCGAGTGGCGTAGTCTTGACGACCTTCTCAACAACATTGAGTGCATTTCTTGGATGGAACGCATCGTCCACATGCACTGGCACATCTAAGGTGATTGATACTGAGGATAGGTTAGTCGAGAACAAAAAAAAGGACTGTCAAAAAGGCGCACCGTGCTCCCATCTGTCACCCAACTGCGCAACTTGGCGATCACTTGCCTCTTGGTATATATCTGACCACATTGTCTTCGATGGCTCGCGTCCAGAAACTTTTTGCGACATCCGGTGCCACAAACAGTTGTTGATGTCGAAGACGAGCGAAGCCCAAGACGTGGCGTTCACCTCCATCAGCCGGTGAACGAGGAGTGGTGTGCCTGGGTGGTGGATTGCCAAGATGGGGGGCCTCGAATGGATTAGAACGCCAGTGCCAGTGAGGGGGAGTGGAGGACTCGGCGTGACTGCTGACATCGAGTCCGTGGTGGGTGACGAGTCGTCATAGCCTGAGTTGTCCACGGCAGAAGCGATATCAGAGAACCAGCCTGTACGCTCAACCTGGAAATTGGTGAGGCCGGTAAATTCGGGTAGCGGGGATGGGGTGGCCTGGATCTGAGTGCTGGGTAGTCGTACTAGCCGCATTGCATCTGAGGACGTGATGAGTGGCGATCTTTGGTTGTGGATGTCGATGATGTCCGCTAAAGCGGCATCAAAAGCTGAAGGGGGAGACTGACTCAGAGAGGCGACTCGCCGGGAGGGCGGGGATATGATGAGGAGATCAGCCTGAGTGCCAGGCATCGTGAGGTGGGGAAGAGAAAGACATGTAGCAATCTTTTTTATATATAATGCGTGCAATGATGTACAAGCGACCTGCATGTACATAATACGCTGCAATAAATCGAGCCGGCATCATTAAATTACGCGTGTTTAGTCGTTCTTGCGGTACTTACCGTGCCCAACCCCTGACGACGATCGTTTTCCTGGATCGCAGTCTCACCAGTGACATTGGAGACCAGAGTTGGTAGTTTACCCTGTGCCATGGGCAAGCATCCCATCGACACTCCGAGTCCTCGCATGTTCACAAATCAACACAAAATTATTCTTCACACTGGAACTTCCGAACAAGGGTCCGGGGGCAACTTCAATTCGCAAATACTAATCCGTTTTTCCTGCGCTCCTGTGCTCCGGCAAAATCGGTGTCCGACAATGACCAGTGACTCAGATCTGGAAAGCAGGTTTGTAACGTAACACAGCCGAGTGAGATTCTGTTCGTTCATTTTCCAAGCTCTGATTGGCTTGGATAAGCCCCAAGCAGGGTCCTTGAGCTACATGCAGTATTTTCGTAATCCTACTAAGCGCTCAAAAAGCTGCTCGTTGAGCACGTACAAAAATCTGATAGCGGCTCTTCACGTGCAGTTTTGCAACCACCAGTGGCAGCACACACTACGTGATGATGTTCAGCATCAAGCTCAACAATGACGCTGTACGGGTCGTCTTCTATTACTCAGGACTCAGAAGCACCCCGCGAGTGGGTCGCGATCTGCAAACGCAAGGTGGAAATTGAAAGGGAAGACGGCGACTAAAACGAAGAGGCGCGACAAACGCAAGTGAGTGACAAATATTGATCATAGGCTCCGAGTCAGGGTGCTGCAATGTGGTATCAACACGGCTAGCCTTTATGGGTAAGTAAGTGCCGTTTAAAGCTATATATTCAAATCTCACCACGTGGCTATTGCCCTCACCCGATCGGGAATGCACTGCTCATTGCCCTTACCCGACCGGGTGCACTGGGCAGTGCATTCCCGATCGGGTATTCTACCAATTCATCCGAAACTTTATAGACCACGTGGGGTTGTCCACTCGCGGTCGGGTAAGTCCAGTAATGGTTACAAGAGGAAATATATTCTCAACTCTGATCATGTTCACATATAAAGCCCGCATCAGAATTCCGTGTTATCACTGGCAGCCGCTGCATCAACTCTCATTTTATCCTCTCTCGTCTTCTCCAACAATCATGGCCGATCACTCTACTAGCGGTGATGACGCAACTATGTCTGTCGCATCTGCTGGCCGAAAACGAGGGATCTCTACTGCGTTACAACTTGGACCCAGGAAAAAGCCGTGCGTAGGATCCCTTGTTTTGTGATCACTACTGATGACAGTCTACGCTGCGCAGAACCACGCAGGACCCGCTAGTCCATCATGGCCGCCATTTTGGGCGAGCAGTTCACGCCTTCTGCAATGTTCAGACTTTGATCACTAACGGTCTCCAAGTCATGGCTGATCAAGAGGTTGAACCTTCAGATTTACCGATGGCAGCGTAAGTGATACTACTCCCTTTAACATCGGATTTATCAACAAGTTCTTACTGTTTTACTACTAGGGATCGGAAGGAGTACGCAGTATTTCATGAGCTATTGCGAATGATTCCCGGGCTCGAAGTCAGATTAATGACAGCGTCGAATGAAGATGTCATACACATCGCCGAGCTGGTAAGCCACATCATGCGCTCTCATGATAGGCTGATGTTGGTGCTTACGAACAATTCGCTCGCCGCTGACTCGGACAGATTCAAAAAGGTGCAAATGGCGCGAGGGCAGACGACACGAAGGGGATGAAGAGCGCAGTCATTGATTGGATCACCCCGAAGGGTCAATCACTAAGCCCCCACATTCCCCGCAATGTCAAGGCTGGTCGTGGCTTTAATCATGAACGTACCGGTGCGCTCTTATGTCCTGCCGGGCTTGATTGGGCCAATACTGAGTATGTATCTTGTCAAATCGCTAGTCGCATAACTAACCGTTTGGCTTAGGACGAAGACAAAACTCGTTAATGGCCAAATTCAGGTCGCCGGTGATCAATGGCCGGTTTTCCTCTATGCAAATTATACATATGATGTAGAGGACCCCTGGAATGGACTCCTCCGGAGCGGTCTACTGGTTTCTGTGAGTCTTTCGGTTGATCGTTCGATATTACACTACTAAGTCGGCCGACGGCCGGTGGCAGGCATATAAGCATGTTTTCACCTCACCAAGTTCTGTGGACCAAGAGCCTAAAGCGACCCGATCAGGTAACGCGCGTATTCATGGCATGCGGTCTGTCACAAAGGCCTCCCTTGCTTACGTGTCGACTCAGGTATGTGCACTGATGATAATGTATGATACTCCCACTAACATTTTGAAGACTCGTTTCGCACTGACATCCGCTCAAGTCTTTTCTCGTACTGACCATGTGACAGATTCGGAGAGATTCTATAACAGCATTCTCGAGCTGCTGGACGATTCTGATGAAAGGGATGAGGTTGATCAGCTGTTAACATGGTGGAACCGGTAGGTTTGCGCTTCTTTGATGCGAGACAATGTGGTGACCACGACATGATTTCAGCCAGATATTCCCCCTATATTCTGATATTGAGCGGTTACCATCAAAAAACAGTGCTTTTGCCAGGATCCGCCAGAAGCGGGCAGAATATAAAGAGAGGCAAAGGGCTGTCATTGCGGACGTTTAATGAATCTTTGGACCGTTATATCATTGCCATAAATATTTAACTAATATCTTAATACACGTTGTCGATCCCCGAAAGAACTCAGAATTCTACGTTGAAATTTATGAGTGGTACTGAAATCGAACAGCCAGAGACTGGTTGTTGTTGATCGTCATCAGTAAGATAGTATATGACAAGAAGGTGCGAGCACGACGTACCGTGTCTTGAATAACATCACGCCGACATTAGATCTACTTTGTCATGTTGAGTCATCCTGCAAGACGTACAATCCATCACCATCTTGCAAGGCATGTCGTGATGACAGATGTGAGAAAACAAAATCAGATAGTTGCAACTTACCACAGAGGGAACCTGGCATGTGGGCATCGTCGAGCGCTCTCGAAATGAGGGATCTGCACATTGGCACACTGCTTGAAGGCACGACAATGCGAGTAAACATGTTGAAAGTGATCAAGATAGTCTGGATGCCGGGTGTCGTCGACTCTCATCAGCAAAAGAGTGAACGACAAGAAGATGCAGGTATAGTGTACCTAGACAATATCATGCCGGCGTTAGATCTACTTCGTCGAGTTGAGTCATCCTGCAAGATGTACAGTCCGTCACCATCTGGTCAGGTGCATTGTGATGACAAATGTGAGAAAAAAAAACAGGTAGTTGTGACTTACCATTGAGGAACCAATGCACCAGCCCGCCGGGCATTGTCGAGCGCTCTCGAAACGTGTGATTCTGCCCATTTGGTACACTACGTGAAGGCACGGTAATGCAAGCAAACATGTTGAGAGTGATCAGGATGATCAGATGGCTGGTTGTGCATCAGCAAGTGAGAATCATGACACAAAGTTGCGAGTATGATGTACCTTGGCTTGAACAACATCACGCCTGCATTAGATCTACTTCATTGAAATGAGTCATCCTGCAAGGCATACAATCTGTCAGCAGCTGGCCAGGCGTGTTATGACGACAAATGTGAGAAAGAAGATCAGGTAGTTGTAACTTACCACCGAGGGAACTCATACGCGCACTGTCGGACGTTCTCAAAACGAGTGATCTGCCCAATCGGCCCACTCCTTGAAAGCACGGCAATGCGAGGAAGTATATTGAAAGTGGTCAGGATGGTCTGGAGGCTGGCTGCCATCGATTGTCATCAGCAAGATGTAAATGACAAGAAGATGTATGTATGACGTACCTAGTCTTGAACAATATCACGCTGGCGGAATTAGATCTACTTCGTCGAGTTGAGTTATCCTGTAAGATGTACAATCTGTCACCATCCGATCAGACACGTTGTGACGACAAATGTGATAAATAAAATCTGACAGTTGTAGCTTACCGCCGAGTGAACCCATGTGGGCATTGCCAAGCGCTCTCAATTTGTCTCAAAGTAAGCAGTCTGCTCCATCAGTGCACTGCTTGGAGGCATAGCAAGGTGAGCAAGTGTGCTGAAAGTAATCAGAATGGTCGGGAGACTGATTGTTATCAGTTGTCGTCAGGAAGAGATTGTTGACGAGTCTCACAGACTCAGATCAGTGTCTGGCCTGACACATAACAATGACAAATATGCCCATACTTCGCACAATAGCTTCTTATTATCATACATGTCTGATAAGTCCAGCCATATCTGACTTGATCAATCAGACCATCCGAATGATATATCAGGATGTAGATTATGAACAAGATAATTGTAGTTAAGCATTGATCAAAATTTCACCGTTTCCCTGATGTGAGTGCATAAACATTACATAATCCATGGGGGAATGACAGTTTATGGGGTTTCTTGCCACTTCCGGACGTGTGCTGATTAGTTTTTAAATTTTATTCATTTACGTATACTAGATCCGAGGAGAGAGGTCACCGTCCTACTGCGGAGGGCATGCCGGATGAATCTGTGACTATAGCCTCAGTGAGGGTTTCCGTCGGCGTCTCGCCATGCCATGTGCGCTTCCTTTAATTGTACATTTCAGATCGTAGCTGATCCGTTCTCGGCCGTTCTCATGCTGTCCTCCATTCCTTTGCTCTTTCCTGTTGTTCTGGGATTTGTACTCTCTCGTGCACTCGTCCTCGTTGTATTTGTACACCTCGGCTTCAATTCTAGCAACCGAGCTTCACAACTTGAAGTTTCACCGACACGTGAGGCTCAGGTTTTTCGCTTTACTGATTCTCTCGCCGGCGGCGAAGAAAATTAGGTGATCTAAGTTTCAAACGTGGAAGCTGTTTCACTGAGGCCATGGTCAAGTTTCGTCCTCGTCCACTGGCATCATGTGTGCTGTTTCGACTTTTCTATCATGCTACTTTGGGCGGCTATATTTGGCACAGTAATGGTGGTATTGCCAGCAAATCTGCAATTTGGATTCACTTGCGCTGCTATGGACCTGATGAGTCTGAATCATCGAGATCAAGTACCGTATCTTTACTACAGTACTTGTTTTTCTGCAACTGAAACGAATGACAAATGATAAATAGGCTGTGACTGGCAGCGTGACTTGGTGACTGACGGTCTTGGGCAGCTCAAGCCTCACAAGATGTACTCGTGCATTCGCATCTTCTTATATGCCTCGTTAATAGGCCCTTCTATTGCCATACAGTTTCCGTTCAAGCTCCCGCTTTTCAAATACACTCAGGAAATCGTCTTGGAAGAACCAGTAGTCAATGCAACCCCTCGCATAGCCATCATTGGAGCAGGCGCAGCAGGCTCGTCTGCCGCATTCTGGATATCAAAAGCAAAGCAAAGATCCGGAGTCGACGTGGAAGTGGATGTCTACGAGCGCGCATCCTACATTGGCGGTCGTGAGTGTTCTGTTTGGTCAATATACCAGCTTCATTGACACCGACGCGTCTGTAACACATAGGGAGCACAACTGTCTACCCTTATGATGATTCTGCCTATGCACAAATTGAACTTGGTGCCTCAATATTTGTCGACGCGAACAAGAACATGATGAGGGCTTCCAAGGAGTTCAATCTTAGTCTCAACGGCTTCAAGGACGACTTCGGGGAAATGGGGATATGGGATGGTAGCAAGTTTGTCCTTGTTGTAAGCACTACACTCCTATCTCGACTCGCGGCAGAGTTCGATGTTTGATTACAGATGGATAGTACCAACTACTACAAGAGTTGGTGGACGACGTTGAAAATCCTATGGAGATATGGTTACTCCGCTCCAGTCAAGGCCCAAAAGCTGTGAGTACATAGCAAGTTTGTGTCACACTACTGATGCGCCTTGAAGCGTTCAAAATATGATTTCGCAATTCGTGGGTTTGTACACGACTGAATCGCCCCGTTGGGACAATATTACGGACCTTGCTGTCGCGTTCGGATGGCTTGAAATGACCAATTCTACGTGCACAGATTACCTTATTCCCAACGGTGTTTCTGAATTGTTTGTGCAAGAGATGGTTGAAGCCGCTACGCGCGTCAATTATGGCCAGGTAGGGCTTCCTTCCAAGTTATGAGATGAAATGCTTCACTGAGTAAATGCGGCTTCTAGAATGTTGATGAAATCCACGCATTGGAGTGCATGGCGTCCATGGCCGCTAATGGTGTGGGCGTAGCTTCCGGCAATTTCCGCATATTCGAGCATTTCCTCAACAGCTCGGGTGCCAATGTTCATCTCAACACCGAGGTATGGCATTGATGTTTCTTTGTTGTTGTACAACCTAGATAATTTACCTCTTTTACTCAGGTTGCCGAAATCAGCCACGCTCCTGATTCATCCCTGTGGATCGTCCGCACTGCTTCCGGAACAGCAACGTACCAAGGGATTATTCTTGCTGCCCCCTTTCATCAGACAGGAATTTCAATTCCGTCGGAACTTGCAGAACAAATTCCTCCGCAACCATATGTCCATCTTCACGTTACTCTCCTCACCACCCGCGATAATCAAATGAAAGCAGAATATTTTGGCCTTTCCTCAGGCGAATATGTTCCACGAACGATTCTAACAACTTCGCAAGGCATGCAGTCTGGTGGAGCTGACACTGAATTTAATTCATTGTCGTATCATGGGCGTGTTCGTAAAGCGAATGAGACCGGTCATTGGACCGACCAGGAGGAATGGAGTGTTAAGATTTTCTCGAAGGAGCGCATCTCAGACGAGTGGCTGGCAAAGGCATTCCACCATGTTGGTTGGGTATACAGGAAGGAGGTAGGGTGCTTTCGCATTGTGTGTTCGTTTTTCTCACTCGAATGTGGTCAGTGGAATGCGTACCCAGTGTTGCCACCCACTGCCAAATTTCCTCCAGTCAAGATTGACCAAGGATTCTACTATGTGAACGCATTCGAACCGTGAGTTACATGGTTGTCTTAGTCTTGTGCTTGCTTGACAAATGATGTATAGGTTCATTTCGACGATGGAAACTGAAACGATTGCCTCACGCAATGTTGTTGACCTCCTTTTGAACGAGGAGTTCGGCACAGGCATATGTGGCTCTTTGATCTCTGATTCCGAGACTCGCATTGATGAATATGCCACTCAACTTTCAGAGAACACAGATTTCGTCCTGGGATGGGATTGTTGATCAGGAAATTTGAGACGTCGACAATCGCTTCCCACATCATAAACTGCTCCATTCTTAAAACTCGCAGAGCTTGGATCGTATATATTTTACATGTTTAGGTAGTTCTGCTGTGACGTTAGCACAGTAGGATAAAAAGTGTAGACCAGCAAAGTTTACAATAAAATTGACTCGATGAGCTCGGTCAGTGACGAACCAGCGAAGAAAAAAGCAGTCAAGGTTTTCACCCCTTTTCGATCCCTTTCATTTTTCCACACTCTCTCGATCCTCCCCTCTGTAACAAGACTTTCAGGGTGTGACAAGGTGTGACCCCAAATAATACCCCTCAGACCTCCCTAGACTTCTCCATGATAGGCTCTAGCGATGGTTCATCTTTAAGCATACGAAGAATTTTCGCTTCCGGTTGACAGTCTGGCTGTCCGTGCGGCTCCCCATTGTCGTACGTGTCTGCCGTTGGCGCCTCTGAGACTTGATCACTGATATAATTGCCTGGCGCCGTCCAGGCGGAGTAATCTCTTCGCACTTCGATGTAGTCGTTCGCAAACTCCCCAATCTGTTGTGAAAAGTCAGACACTGTCCCATGGCCCATGGATCAAAGAATGCTGCACACTTACCTCGACTTCGTCCAAACCAAGGCTTTCGCCCTCGGGTGTCGTCTTCAGATGTAGGTAAGGTATGAAATCGACCACTTTGGCGATAATCGCTGTCACCACAAAGGTATAAGCGCAAACAGCGCAGACGTATGCAAATTGAATGTATAGCTGTTTGTAGTTGTGGTCGACCCAACCGCCATTAACATTCGTGTTAACGCCGTCCAGGGCGATAACACTGTGTGATGCGAAGAGGCCATTCGCTAGCAGACCGATGACACCGCCGATAGCATGCTCAGCAAAAAGATCAAGTGCGTCGTCAATCTTAAAGAATGATTTAACTGATATTTCAGGTCAGACAGTGAATCAACGAGGTTGGCAAAGTCATACGTTTTGTTGCATAATTGCAAACTGCACCGGTGACGATGCCCATGATCACAGCCGCCCATGGTTGGATGAAACCTGAAGCTGGAGTAGCAGCCACCAAGCCAGCGATAGTCCCCGAGCAAAAGCCGACCATACTGTATTTGCGCTCCAAGCGATAATCGAGGAGGCACCAAACAATTCCACCGAAAGCAGCTGCGAGCATCGAATTCCATATTGCCATAACTGCACGGAGGTTTGCGCCGAAAGCACTGCCACCATTGAACCCGAGCCACCCGAACCAAAGAATGAATGTGCCAAGGTTGACCATGGACACGTTATGTGGCCTGAAGTTTAAGAGCTCTTTCTCCTGTCGTCGCCCGAGGACCCAGGCGTACGCAAGTCCACCGACCCCACTGCCGATCTCGACAGGACCTCCACCTTTCGAAAGTAGAAGAAATTGTCTTTGATTTGATCGAGGCTGTGTATAAAACCAGAACTTACCAGCATAATCAAGAACGCCCCATTTGAACCCCCACCCGTTGATGTTCCATGCCCAGCAAGCCAAAGGGCAGTAGACGAGGGTCATCCACAAGAAGGTTATGATCATGGCGGGAAGAACCCTGCCACGTTCCGCGATCCCACCCACCAGAATGCCAACTGTCACGCAGGCGAATTCCATTTGGTAGAAGCTGTACAGCAAGGAGGGTATCAAGGGGGAACCTGGAGATGGCTGATCGAGGACATTCATTAAGCCGAAGTTAGCGAGATTTCCAATGAATCCGTTGGTCGCGGTCGGCGAGAAGGCCAGAGAATAGCCCCAGAAATACCACTGGAAGATGCAAATTGCATTGCTGGCGGATACAACCCAGATCAACGACAACGCTGATTTTCTCCTAGCCAGACCGGAGTAAAGGAACGCTGCAAAAAAGGGGTCAATTTTGAATTTATTGGGAGCTCGACATAGACCGCACGAACCAAGACCAGGAATCATGAAAGACACCATCGCACCCGCAACGATGATAAAAGATACATCACCGCGATCAAATCTGGGGAGACAGTGAATTTCAGATATGATGGCAACACGATCATGGCTCACTGGCTAGCGTCTCCTATGACATAGTAAGAGAAGGGTGAATGAGCGAGCGTATCGTTGAGAACGCGGGCGCCTGAGCTCACTTGTTGACAATCCGTTGATCCGCGGAAGAGACATGTCAAGTTGAGGGAAAGCTGGTGTGGGGCCAAACTGTTGCCGAGAGCAGATTTTAATAGTGACCTGAACGGGCTTTCCCAGGACGTTGGGAAGAAGTCGGATGAGGATGCAGATTTGGACCTGTTGGTGCTGTCAGTCATGGTCAGCAGCGCTCATCATGGTGTTCCGCCAGGCAGGATCAATTCGCTTCCGGGCGCAACTTCTAGTCTCGTATGTAATCAGTGGCAACTCGGGTCCGATCGGACGATCAAGATTTGCCGTCACCGAAAAGTTTACACCCCTGTGCGGTCCTTTGCCGCAGGGTCGTTGTCAAGGAACTCGCACAACAACCTGTGCGTGAGAGTACTTTCTGTCTTCATTAACTCTGTAACGAGTAGGAGCGCGTGGTCAGTTTGGGTTGGGGTATGCTGTAACTCTAAGATGTTCCATCCGGAGCCACAAGGGGTCAATCACCTGTTCCGACCGGATCACGTCAGGGCACAAATACTGCACTATTTCAGGTTACAGCACACGGCAGGCGAAGTTTCGTTTCAATGGCAACAATGATGGGTTTCCGGCAATGACCGCCATCGGAACCCCTGAGCCATCCTCGACCCTGAGCCGTTGGAGCTACATTCTTCCAGTGGGCGATGGTGCTCGGCAGCACATCAAGGGCGGTGTACACGTGCTGTACGGAAGCGCTCGTCTCGTCAAAGTTGGCTAGCCGACGAAGCGCTCGCGTCCTAAGTACTAATCACGGAAAGCGAGACCTACAGTTGGTGATCATACATTTCTCGAACAAGCTGCATTGTCACTTGTGGGTGCAAGTCGAAGCAATGGCTCATGCGCGAGGGCTGAGATAGGTCCACTTCCATTGGTCATGAACCCGCTGGAGTTGGAGATTTAACATGATTGATGTTAACTCGCTCTTTTGCAGCATCATGGCTTCACGATGGCAAGAACTTGGTGATCGGAGTTTGTGGTGAGACAACTTGAACGAGCCCGCCAACGACCCGCCACCAATGCCCAGCTGTCCGAATCATCACAACACTGAGTACTGATGGCAAGTATGCGAATACTTTCAAATTTTGCATCACCTTCCGCCTTCGTACCGGCGCCGATTGGCAACAAACCATTGTCAATCTCCTCAGATGATTCGCAGAATCGCGTTGACACTGTGTTTCACCGTATCAAACTATCGTCTGTTCACAGCGCTAGCCGAGCCCATCCGTGTTCCATTGCCGATGCATTTCAAGGGCACCATCAAGCGGATGCCGACCACTCGCTCTAAGCAGCCGATGGATGGTGAAGTTGGGTGCCGTGGAAGTCTTGGCGAAGGAAAAGGTCGAGCAGCCTGACAGGAAGTCTCTTGGGCTTACGTGAGACAATCACAATGTTCCTCGGAAACTACAAGGTACATCATTTCGAACATCATTCTGCGTGCCGCAGACACGCCCAAGCCATTGTTGATCTCCCATCAAATGATCTCGGATTATTCCCAGAATCCCGCCGTGCGCTTTTGTATGAGCCTGGCAGCACTGGCTTGGCCAGCATGTTACCTCATGCAGGGTAGCCTGAGTCTCCATCTCGCAGTTCCATCCGCCGAGCGAAGCTGGAATGATGTCCAGTCAATGTCCAAGTATGTTAGCCTTTTAGCCGTAGTATATACATTCATATCAATAATTACTACAGATATCTCTGTTAAGTAAATGAGGGATTCCACCATGCCGACGGTTTCATTCACACCAACTTCCTGTTCATTCATCTCTGCTCGTAGTATATACTGGTAAATACTACAGAGCTGACTCGGAGTCTTGGTAACTTGA
>JBBPOM010000008.1:0-109903 GCA_038091455.1 Leccinum uliginosum
TTTACCTTATTGATGTCAATCTATTGATCAGAACATATATTTGTGATAATACTAGATCAGACTCTGATCAATAATTATAATGCCAACATCATTAAGAGCCTGTAGTGACATTGGAGTGCCTAGAGGATATCTGGCTGATAATCCTAAAATAAGTATGGAAGAACATGGCAGAAATTGATCATTGAATTGCAATTTACCTTATTGATGTCAATCTATTGATCAGAACATATATTTGTGATAATACTAGATCAGACTCTGATCAATAATTATAATGCCAACATCATTAAGAGCCTGTAGTGACATTGGAGTGCCTAGAGGACCAGTATGTTCAAACACTTACAGTTGAGTATCATCCTGGTCTCTTTAGATGATGGATTACAATTGTACAAACATTGTGCCATTGAGTGCAGATTATCCTGATTATCAGCTTGGCTCAACTGTGATAATATTGGTATGATTTGATAGGGGTTTATCTATCATGATAATCTTACTGTAATGATTACAAGAAAGATATTAAAAATCCATGTTGACCATCTTTGAGATAACAACATGATAATGCTATCTAATCTCTTACAGATATTTTACAGCCTTGTCAAGTTAGCACCAGGATTTTCAAACACTCACAATTGAGTATCATTCTGGTCTCCAGAGATGATGGATTACAATTGTACAATCATTTGTCTATGAAAATGCCATATATTGGCATCTGATATCAAGATGTCCTGACTCTGGCCAGCAATTACCCTGATGATTTTACCTAAATGTATTTATAATCCAATGACAATGCCTTGTCATCCAGGGTGCACAAACCGAGCAAAATGTGAAGGTCGCATTGCCATTGCTGTGCCGTCTGTCCGTATCCGGGTTGTTCTACCATTTGCATTTATTTGCATTTCACCGCAATCACTATCATTTTAATGAATACCAGTGTTACTTCAATGTGTAGTACCACTTGTACACTTCCCACCAACTCTGTGTACCCGTACCCACATCGGGCCACACAGTGCCAGTGGTAGTCACGTCAGCGGTGACGCCCGGGCCGTCAACATGCATTGATACTTGTGTTCGAATCGCGGCAGCAGTTATAAGTAGAGTTGCGGTTGAAGAGACTAACAGAAGGACCAATGGACATCCTGGAACTCGAGTCTGTGGGAGCTGCGACTGTAGGGATGGACAACAGAGGTAACAGCTCGAGGCGTCACTGTCAACTCTACGACAATGTGGTTGCCTGTGGAGGAAAGCAAAGGTATCATACGGTGGTCGACATGGTGAAATGAGAAATCGTCTGATGAAGGCCTCTGGCGTAAAACTGGAATGTATTTGTACATATGCTGTACGTGATCAATCACTGGCATGATGTGTACTCTTGCCGGGCATGGCATTCGATATTCAATATTCATTGACCACGATCTATGAGATCGCGGCGCAGGTTTAGCGGTCCGACTTGACCTCTTTTATCGACAGCGTTTCATGCAGGTATAGCCGCAGCTGCGAGTCCGACGTCTCCACCGCCCTCAAGGCTGCCACCAGATCAAAGTGGAAGAACGGCGTCGCCTCGGTCAGAATCGATGTGGTTTCCGAGGCCCCTTTGCTAATGCTAGACGACGAAGAATACTGCGTGCTCGCCAGCACCTCGCACAACGGAGACGCGGACGCGAACTCGGTCATCGCTTTCATGACCTTGCCGAGGTCTTTGGGAAGACACACCATCTAATATCAACCGAGCCAGCGCGTCAACGTCGCTCAGTCGCCGCAAGCACACGCGGTGGAAAGGAAACAGGCGACGGGCCCGCTCACCTCAACCCCTCGTTGACCAGGTGCTTCCTCGCTCCACTCTGCAAAATCGATCGCACACGCGTTCGTGACGTGATCTAGGAGCGCCTCCATGTCGTCGCCGATGCGCACCCTGACGTACCCGCGCTGCTGAAACATGAACTTGACCGGAGCCGAACGGGCCCTAGTAGTAGCAGCAGCAACGCAGGACGTGAGAACCTAGTCCAAGCACAAAGAAAGAGACGCACCCGTACGACGTCAACATGTCCTTGACCTGCTTGACCGTACGATTGACATTGTCTGACCGACATTCTCTATACGACACAAAAAGAAGAAGAAGAAGACTTACATTAGGATGCCGACCGTGCCGTCGTATATTGCTTCAGACAACCTGGCCTGTCCGTGGCCCTTGGTTCATTCGGCCTGTCGGAACGTGAGAGCTGGCCAAGTGGGAAGTGCTAATCGAACGACGTACCTTCTCGAGCGCGCTCTCGATGTTCTGGTTCGGGACACCGGCATCTCGCGCTCGTCGGATGGCGGTCACCAAGATGCTATTTTGCTCTGGGTTCGCAGAACCCCCCGCTGGATAAATCAGAAACGTTGCGTCAAGCGTGTCTCACGAGCAGAGGCGGAAGACGGACATTTGGCTGCAGAGACGATGTCCTAGTTGACTCGGATGAGGCTCATGGTCGCGAAAGAACCGGTTTTTGCTTACGCGGGCAGCTTTTCCGTATATTTTGGACTTTTTAGCATCCTCTAGTCCTTTGCGGTGCTTGATTTTCGACCACTGGCAACGGCGGCGATCAGCATCGGAGAACTTTGGAGGGTAGACGATTGAACGCGTGCTACTTTGTTGTGGCCAGAAAAGCGGCGTGTCGGGGCTCGCTGAGAACGACCGCGCCGACAGCGAAACGCGTCCTTGAAAGCGAGTACCGGATCGGAGAGTCACCCTCAGAAACATCATGGCGGAAGCAGGAAAGGAAGTACATAATAATAACATTTATTGGTATCGTGGGCAACATTGGAATCTATTTGTACATAAAAGTCCGTGATCATGATCATGTGCGCGGCATCAAATATTGACCACGGTCATCTATATCAACGGCGCAGGTTCAGCAGTCCGACTTATCTTTTATCGACAGCGTCTCATGCATGAATAACCGCACTTGGTCCGACGTCTCCACAGCCCTCAAGGCTGCCACCAGATCAAAATGAAAGAACGGCGTCGCCTCGGTCAGAAGCGGTGTGCTTTCCGAGGCCCCTTTGCCATTGCTAGACGTCGAAGGAGACCGAGGCGTGTGGCGCGCTTCGATATCCTTGCGTGGAACCTCCTCTCTGCTTGTTCTACGTTCCTCGTCATACATGACTACGCTTGCCACTTCGCAAGGCGCATGTCCGGTCGGCGTGCCGATACCAAAACCGCCACCAATCAGAGTCCGTTGTATCCACGGGGAAAGGATAGAGGCAAAGTGGAACTAGAAAAAAAAGACGGTCGATCATCAGCACGGGTGCAACATGACAGACGTCTATACTGACTTGTACTGGCGCGTTCGCCCACCGTTCGACTTCTTGACGGGTGTCGATCAGCGTTTGCACAGCTGTAATATCGATGTGGGATCTGGTGAAAAGTCGTGTCAAGACAACGTCATGTTTAAAAGGGATGCGCGAATGAGCTCACACTGCGGAGAAATCGAGGATGATTGCACGAAGCTCTGGCTTCGCAATGTTCGCTGCCTGAGCCTCCTCAGCACCACCGGAAGCAGGTCCGGGGTCATTCCAGGGACGATCCTCAAGTCGGATCGTACTGACATCAATGCCGTGACGCATCTTTTCTTTCACATAGTCCACGAGTGCAGAGTTGCCGATCGAGCAGTTGGGATAGAGGTAGCTCTCCTCGAAGCGGAGATGACGACACCCGGTGCAGGCGGGTTAACCTTGACTGCGGGGTTGGTTACACCGTCGGCACAAAGAGGGACAAGAACGTCTCGAGTTTCGTTCTTTTGAACGTTGGTGAGAGTGACCTTGCCAAGGAAATAACCGCGAGGTTGGGCTATCCGGACGAGCAACAGGACCAGCGATGCAACGATTGAGGTATAGATACCATCTTCGATGGTAGAAAAAATGGTGACCATAACCGCGACAAGCCAGATGAAGAATTCCAAGGGCGATACGCGCCAGTACGTGTATACTTGAGCAGGTGATGCCATCAGACCAGCGACAGCATGTATGATAACTGCCGAGAGAGCGGCTGTGGGAATCCAAAAGAATGCTGGCGTAAGACCGTATAGCGCAACGACGACCACAACGGCTGCCACAATGCCACTGGCGGGAGTACGGACTCCCGATTGATGCTGTAGCGCCGAACGCGTGAATGACCCAGTAGCAGGGTAAGCATGGAATATGCTTCCGATGGTGTTGGTGACGCCTATGGCGATCAATTCTTGGTTGGGGTTGATCTTGTAATTATTCACTCGACCGAACGCTTGGGTCGCACATCAGCACATCACTCTGCATACGATCGTTCAGACTTACACTTTGCGATGGCAATGTGCTCCAACAAGAGGATGATAGTGGCAACGGGCAATTGTGGAGCAATGGCTGACACCAAGTCTGGATCGATCGCGACGAGGCCAACATCCTGAAAACCCCTGGGGACCGTTTCTATGACCTTGATTGGGTATCCGGACGCAGTTTTGCGGTTACGACAGTACAAAAAGGCTGCTATGGTCAAGATGAAGATGACGAAAGCATTCCTAGCGACCATGATAAAGAAGAAGAATCGTTCTAACGAGAGCGAGTCAATTTAGGGGCAGGATTTAACTGATATGTTTCATCCTCACCAGTCTTGGGAAAGCGCCGCTGAAGTCTCGAGCAGCCCATGCGAATGGCATAAAGTGCGACGAGGCCTGTTACACCCCAGGCGGCATCGAGTTTGGCTCTAGGTAAGCCCTTGAGGGTATTGATGATGACTTTGTAGGTGGCAGCTCTCGTGCTACGTAGACGAGATATGGACAACAGCCTGTGACCTAAAATGGATGACTCACTCGAAGCCAGATATCCCCATCAATCCGGGAACTTGGCCAGCCAAGATGTTGATGGCCGAGCCTGTCATAAAACCACTGACGGCGGGTGCAGGAATGAACTCGATAAGCCAGCCAATCCTCAAGAGCCCGATAGCGAGGACAATGAAGCCACACAAGAATGCAACTGTGGTTCCTATATCTGGAGCCTGCCATCTTCCGGGGTATTGAGATTCGACTGCAGCGATGATTTGCGAGGTGGTGAGAGACATGACGGCGACCGGGCCGATGGAGACATCCTTTGATGTTGCAAAGAACTAAAGGCAAAGAGAGTGAGTCTATACAAAGATATCCAAGTCAAGTACGTACGCAGTATACGAGAACGCCGACGAAGGAGGAATACAAGCCGTATTGCGGGGGAAGAGTTGCGAGCTGAAATCGAGAGGCAGTGAGTGATAGAGGGAAAGCAATGACAAGCAAGAATCACCTGGGCATAGGACATCCCCTGGGGGACGAGCACAATGCCGACGGTCAGACCGGCGATGAGATCGCCCGCAAACCATCCACCGTCTGACAGACGGAGTGAGTGAAAGACAATGCTGGTTGGACGCCAGACATACTATATCGGGTGATCCACCCAAGAATTGGAAATAAGCTGCGAAGGTAATCGACGATCTAGCAAAAACGAATGTGAGCAGGAGTGCTAAACCGAATGTGACGCGGACGAACGGTGTTCTTTGGCTCCCTTATCTGTCGCTGGAGGTACGTAGCGGACGATACGACAGGCACGCCATCTTCAGGATACCTTATCATCTTCTTGCCGAGACGCTTTGCTGCAGAGGCCATGGCAAGGTTCACTGGCAGGAGCTTGAAGAGTGCAAGGAACAGAGGAGGATGTGCTCCTTATATATATCGAGTCTGGGACGGTTCAGAGGCCCGGGACCACGATAGACTGGCGCCTGCAACTGTGGAATCATGTTGGCATATCATATCACCATGGGAAGAGAGCCAGTGGTACGCCGCTCTCCTTGCCAGATTGGACACAATTCGTGCCGGAAATGCTCTGCCAAGGCCATGTAAGGCGCAAATTGACGATATGAGTAGGCTCCACACTTCCTAACATCACTTGCGGGGGGCCGTCAGAAGGCTCTTCCTCCGGACCGGTCATCCCTATGTATGTTAGCTAGCCACTAGGCAACGTTACAAAGTCACCAATCCGAAAGCAGGAAATGTTTCATATGGACAGCCGTAAATTTTCTAAATTTGCTTTAGACATACTCAGCATCAAGACAGACTCACCACGGAAACGAGAGTGTTCTGAGAAGCTCGGGTATCAGGCAGTATCGGCCTGGGGCCTGAGGGCCCGCACCGGGCCTCCGAGTCGCGCGTTTTTCGGATTATAATAGTCTGTGATATGCTGGTGGCGAACACGGACCGTACAGACCAGTGTTGAGAGAAACATGCACTTGCTGCGATCGAGCAGAGAGTGAGTCACAGTGAATGAACGAAGTTGCCACGCGTCGTGCCAAAAGGTTGGCTTCAAGGGGCTTGCTCATGCGCCACTACGTACAAGTGCTTGAGCAGCTGAACGCCCAAAAATACCAACACCACGACCTCACATCTCTCTTCTTTACGACTAATGACTTCCCAGCCAAAAGCAGTTCCTCTCGTCGCTCCAGGCCACACCCGCCCCGTCACCCATCTTTCTTTCTCTCCGATCCTCGATGACAACACATACTTGCTAGTTTCCAGCTGCAAAGATGGAAGTCCCATGCTCAGAGAGTGGACAGGTGATTGGATCGGCACCTTTCTCGGCCACAAAGGCGCAGTGTGGTGTACCAAGCTCTCCCAAGAGGGCTCAAGAGCTGTTTCAGGCAGCGCCGATTTCACAGCGTGAGTGATCTAACATCGTCCACCAAACCCGCCAGAGCCCTCACGCATTGATGTATCCGTCCCGATAGAAAGGTCTGGGACACTTTCTCTGGAGATCCACTTCACTCTTTCCCCCACAACCACATCGTTCGCACAGTCGCAATCTCAAGAACTTCCTCCCACATACTGACTGGTGGACAAGAAAAAAAGGTCCGCATATATGACCTGGCCCGTCCAGACGCAGAAGCGGATCTTCTGGGTGACCCTGGTATTACCTCACACGAGAAGACGGTGAAGAGCGTCGTCTGGGTCGGAGAACACACCGGTGTGTCAGCGGCCGAGGATGGAATGATAAAGTGCGGGTACCCCCAACGATTTTGAGCCACCTCATGTTTACGTATCCTCAGATGGTGGGATCTGCGCACTCGGAAACTTACGACCTCGCTTGCGTTCCCCAATCCCATCACGTCCATGGAGCTCTCTGTGCAGACTAACCGACTCGTGGTTACGTCAGGCAAAACGGTGGCATTCATACCAGCCTTGCCAAGCACGGCAGCGACTCACAGCCTGAATCTTCCATACTCGCCATCGTCGGCTTCCATCCATCCCCTCCTCCAGGATCGTTTTGTCACGGGAAACCTTGGAGACGAGTGGGTTCGGGTACATGGGATGGATGGTGAAGAAAGGGAAGTCTTGAAGGGCCACCACGGACCTGTGCACTGTGTCGAGTTCAGCCCGGACGGCGAAGTATATGCGAGTGGTAGTGGTGCGTATGATTATTAACATGACATCTTCATGGTACTGATCATCAACTGATATCTATTACGTCAATCCATGCGCTTTAATCTGCCCTTTTAGAGGATGGTGCGTGTATGTGTATCTCTGTGTTAGCCTGGGACTGAACGGTTGACGCAGGTACCATTCGACTTTGGCAAACGACTCCTGGAAAGGCGTACGGCCTGTGGCAGGGCAACATCACCAACGATGGTTAGAAACGCAGCACTACAAGTACCAATAATTATGTCAGGGGGCGTGGCAACGTTGCACAATCTCACTATCTCTGCTTCGTCGATTGTTTAGTAGCAATGAACCTAATCACGATATCCAAACGGCAGTGTCGGTCCGGAATGTGAACGGCTTGGCTTTTCAAACGTCTCGCATTTGCGATAGCGAGAAGGTTTGAATCTCATGTTTTCCATCTCTCCATTAATTGGTGTGCGACGCTCCTTGACTAGAAACATGCCTCCAAGTCAACAAACCCCTCGCTCTGGCGTTTTGTCACAGGGCTCTGCCGCGTATCAATCTATCTCGGGTCCGTTGAACTCACAGTGGTCACGTTGGGCGGCCTGCTGTCGGCCCATCAGCTGTCGAAGTCAGGAACCTCCCGCGAAGCTCAGCTTCAGCATCATACATATTCGGGTCGATTCGGTCCGGACCGATGTATTGTGGGGATCAAGGTTGATGTGGTACACCCGACGAGCAGAAGAAAAGATGCGTGACTTGGTAACGTTAACCGGTGTCGCTCCCAGAGATGTCAGGTTTGTACTCAAAGTTTGCCTTGTTGCCATTTCTCGAGCACTGATCATGCACTTGAGCGACTCGACTTACTGGCAGTTCTCGACGCACGTTCCAACGACACAAAGAAAAAGTCGACGCAGCGATTCACGAACTAGAATCCCGATTGCCGGCAATTGGAACTCGTAGTTGAAATAGCTGCACGCTGACCGGACACTGGGCATCGCGCCGAGTGCCCGATGATCATTTCCCACTCGCTTGTCGTAAACAGCGATGGGATCCCACCACTTTGAGACTATTGATCTTATCATCGTGAGATCTTGCGAAACGAACAATCTACTTTCTTGCTCGTTCCGCAACCCGTCCTTGAGGAGGCAACGACGATGACGACAAGAGAGCATGAACGGATCCACACTTTGTACCTCGCCTAGAGATCTAGGAGGCCAAAGTACGTACAGTAGATTATACCTTGTAATACATAACAGGGTGGTGGAGTAAACGTGCCCGTGCTGTAACCACAGATCTCAACCTGGTAAATAATTCTTGATGGGCTTGTGTTCATTTCGTCGGCTGCCGGGCGAAATCATGACGTGATAACGAAAACGACTTCCTCGCATGTGTGTGAGCGTTATGCGATATAGGATAGTCTACGATATATGAGAGCCCGAGATGGATTTGAACATGGATGGGATTTTTGAGGTGGGAATGAGGGCTGTCAGAGTCGTGCTCACGGGAACAGATCGCATCTCCCAGTTCGTCGAAGTGCTTGGATAATAGGGACTAGTGTGGCCTGTCAATGAGGAGGAGCAGAACAAGGTCAGCGCCATGATGATGCTCCGAATTGCAGCGATCGATCGTGAAAATGTATTGAAGCGATCAAATGGCTGGAAAAACGATGTGGACGAGTCTCGACCGCATCATGGAATTAACGTGAGAAAGCGAAGTCGCGCATAGCAATACCTAGGACCTTGAAGAGTCCGCGGGACTCGGATGGCCTGATATACGAAGCCATGTTGGAGCGACGACGGTCTGGATGGTTTCGATGGGCGATCGCGAGGACGTCGCACGAATGATCCCCGCGAGCAGTTCTTGTACATGTGCACCTAGATCGGACATGATGTTCTTCGGTGGTTTTTACACGTAATTAGCATATCGATATCATGGTCAGCTGAGCAGACTGAACAAGTTGAGGGTAGGGTCTTGAGCGGGCATTTAATAAAACCGGGTACACTATCAGACGACCATCTTCATCAACGTTATCGAGTGCCTGCCTGTCTATTCGCAATGACGACCCAGTGAGTGTCGTTAGCGCTTCAGACAGCCGTATGATGACGCGGATGAGTAGAAAAGCACAGTCTGTTTCTCCTCTCGCGCCGTTGGGCATCGAAGCTGCCTTGAAGGCAAAGAATGACCCCGCTATCATCCCTCGCCCCAAGATCTTTGACGAGTTTGCGCTCACTGACCGCGTTGGGCTCGTGTCAGGTGGAAATAGGGGCCTGGGACTGGAGATGGCGATCGCACTGGCTGAGGCGGGAGCGCGAGCGGTCTACTGTTTCGATCTGCAAGAGGAAGCCTCGGAGGAGTTCAAAGCAGCTCGAGAGTACGTAAGCAAGATGGGAAATGGGTCGAGGCTGGAGTACTTTAGTGCGGATGTGAGGAACCAGGAGTTGTTATGGAAGAAGGCGGAAGAGATCGGGGATAAGGAGCAACGATTTGACTTTTGTGTTGCAGCTGCGGGAATTCTGAAGGCGCACACGGACTGCTTGGAGTACTCTGCGGAGCAGTTCCGGGAGGTGAGTGGGCACGATGAGGATCGGGTGCAAGTACTGATCGTGGCTGCGCAGGTACTGGAGGTAAACACGACGGGAGTGTTATTCACGGCACAAGCGGCTGGCCGACAGATGGCGCGGTTCGGCCGCGGGGGTAGCATCATTTTGATTGCGTCCATGTCCGGCAGCATCACGAACAGAGTGAGCACTGCGGAGCCTCGGACAAGTGACACGGGTACTGATTTGTGTGCAGGACCACGCGTGGGTGTCGTACAACACGTCCAAGTCTGCGGTACTCCAGATGGGACGGAGCATGGCATGTGAGCTCGGGGAGAAGAACATTCGAGTAAACACGCTCTCGCCTGGACACATCTACACACAGTGCGTTGGTGGATACTGACACGTGACTGTGCATGCAATCATGATCGACGCAGGATGACAGCGGCGTACCTTGACAAGCAGCCACACTTGCTCCAGAAATGGTCTGGGATGAATCCTCTTGGTCGACTGGGACGTCCGGACGAGATGCGGGGTGTTGTGACGTGGCTTGCATCTGACGCGTCTAGCTTCTGCACTGGGAGCGAGTGAGTGTCTTTTCATCCATTCTATACTTTTGTCTCATTAATGTTGGCAGTATTTTGGTGAGCGGAGGACATCACGCGTGGTGAGGTCACGTGTTAGTTGTAATATAAGTGTGTGACATATTACCGAAAATGGAATGATCTCGATCGGCGCAGCAAGTGACTGCGGATTGTCGAATTAATGCGCAGTGGGAGCGAAATTTAGAGAAAACTCGAGTTCTCTTCCTCGCCCGTCATGCAGCAACACAGACGTCGAGACCCAGCTCAACCAACAGACCTCGCAGAACGTATGATCGCATTCCAGCGCAAAAACGCAATGTGAGTGTTCTCAACAACAGAACAGTCTTCGTACGTTCGCTTACCGTCATGCCTCAGTGCGACCCGTCGTGCAGACAGACCACAACCAGACCCGCGTCCAGCCCCACAGGCATCCCAGTCACCCCGTAAACCACATCCCCGTCCAGAAGCTGATCCAGAGGACTTTTCTCGTCGTCTCAAGATATCCCCTCCGAGCCGTTCTCCGCAGCAGTCGAAGCAGCAGCACAACAAGCTCTTCAACCCAGACACTGATCCAATACCGATGCGTCGCTCACATGACGCAGACGTCGTCTCCGACGCAACCAGCAGCTCCTACGTCCCCCGCGGCTCCGGCCCCTCCCACCACCGCGATGCCCCCGCCCACCCTCGTCTCTTCGATCACCGCAAGGATGATCCCGTCCGCTTTTCTGTTCTCGCTCGGCCTTCTACCGGCCCGAAACAGTACAAGAACACAGGCGATCACGTGTCCGCTTCCTCCACCTCCTCGTATGCCCATTCCATCGCCTCATCTTCTTTCACTCTCTCTTCGGGCACGACGGACAATTCCTCTGCCTCCTCCGCCCTCTTTGACAGCAAGCCCCGCCCAGAGTCCGGAAACAACGCCTTTGCCGTTCAGCTCAAGAAGCTCTATCGCAGCATCTCTGACTTGGAGTCAAAAATCCTCTCAGAGGACACGGATGACAACCCAGACGAGTCTCGTGTTCTCTTGCATGCCCGTGCTCGCGAGATGTCCGACGAAGAACTCGAACAGCAAAAGTGGCTGAAACTGATAACAGACCATAAGCGGTAAGCCGGTCCTGCCACTTGATGGCCCCTCTTCTCATCCTTGTCCTTCTAGCCTGGCCGACATGATGCACAACCTCTTGGAGATATCCCTCGCTCCTTCTGTCCCCGCATCGTTACGCGTCATCCCGACGAAATATAACATCATCATCAGACTATGGACAATCGCATTCCACAATCTCCTCGAGGCTCTTCGCCGTGCCTCTTTTTCCTCCCCTCTCGCCCTGGAGCATCTCCAAGATTTCATTTACTTTGCCTACACCTTCTACACAGGTCTCCTTGAGGAACCCTGCCTCAAAACCTTCCGTTCTGGCTGGATCGAGGCCCTCGGCGATCTCGCTCGTTATCGATGGGCCGTAGCCGCTATGGTTACCAGCAATAAACTTTCCGGCATCGCTCTCACAGCTGACGCCGTTTCCCAAGTGAACGCTGCACGCGGTGACGACGCCAGTGACGTACAGAAGAGCAGGTCTCAGTTAAGCGCCCGTTCCTCTTCTTATCGGCCAGCAGCGCGGATCGACGACTCCCCCACTCCGAGCGTCGGTATCGTAGCCGCCCGGATGATGCAAGTCGAGCCTGAAAAGGAGCGTTGGCGGGGTATCTCCAAAGAGTGGTATGCCCAGGGCATTGCCGACACCCCTGGCGCGGGCAAGCTTCACCATCATCTCGGCTTTCTCAGTCGTGAGGTCGAGAGCGAGGAACTCAGGGCTGTCTACCACTTCGTGAAAAGGTGCGTGGGCGTTATGGGTAGTCTAAATGGATGCTGACTACCCTGCGGCAGCATGACCACACTCCACCCGTTCTCGACTGCGCGGGAATCGATCCTTCCCTTATGGTCATCGACAGCTCAGTCTCGACGGTCTCAACCGGACGCCACAGTTCTAGACTTGTTCGTCCTCCTCCATGGAATGCTCTTTACTAACATCGAGCTTGACGACTTTTCACCCACCCTTTCTCGCTTCCTTGAGCGTCTCGAGATCGAGGGTGCAGAAGAACGAGACTGGATCATGATGGCGGTAGTCAATGTCTGTGCCGTCTTGGAATATGGTCGACCCAGCGGTGTCTTGCGCAGGATTGGTGGCGCGAACCCCGCATCGGTAATAACCCCCCGAGTCGTTGCAAAGCGAAATGCTCTCGCTCAGCCTGAAGAAGACACAGAGGAGAAGCGGATGGACGTCGACGACGATGGACCGAAATCCGAGCCTTTGCAAACACCGACCTCGCCGATGTCGACAGAGAGCCCGGTTTCCTCTGAGCTCCCGCAGGCATTGAAATACGGACTGCAACTCGCATTTTCTATGGTATCATTCGTGCTCCGCAACCCGACTCGCAAAGCTTCACCTTTCGCCAAGTCTACTCTGAATCCCTATCTTTCCGTCATCATCACGTTCCTTGCAACTATCAGCAAACATCCCGAATTCCTCTCGGTGTTGGAACGCTACATTCCATGGGATGATTTGGCTGCATTCTTTTCTTTGATCCCCAAGAGCGTACACCACTCCTTGGGGTTGCATGTTCCTGCTCCCGCTGGTACCGAACGTTGGGTGATGCTTACGAGCGGCTGTGCTCCTCCCCTGCCAGAGGACTGGTGTATGCGCGGGATGGAATGGGTTGGTCGCAAAGTATTCGAGCGTGGGTACTGGAAGAGCGGGGAGGATCGGTGTGTGGAGATCGAAGTGTTGGAAAACGAGGAAGGGGGCCAGTTGACCGATGGCATCATCGAAGACGAAGACGAGGACGAACGCGGCAGTGAATTGAAGGACGAGACCACGCGAAGGTGGACCAGGATCGCGCGGGGTGCAGTCAACTTGGCCGGACTTGTCGACGGTTTCGTGTGGGTGGAGGGGACGCGCGAGTGGAAAGTGGAGGGCGTACTGGAGGCCAAAGTACGCAGATGGAGAGATGAGGATTGTCACGAGCGCGAACAAGAGGAAATCCGTCGCAGAGGTCGGAGGTGGACCGACGATGCGATGGACATTGACGCCGAGGGTGCAGAGGCAGATGAGTCTTCGGAAGAGAGCGAGGGCGACGAAGAGGATTCGGAAGAAGTGAAAACACTAAAGGTAAAGGATTCCACCGATTCCTCGAATCGTCATAGTTTACTCATCCCATGCTTTAATAGGCACGGCGACGATATCTACGTTCCTTGCTTGCGTCTGCTCAGCAACTGCCCCCTTCCTCTTCAACGGAGCGTTCGAAAGGACGTCCACGCCGACCTGCTGCTTCTGGACCGACACTCAACGTCGTTCCTGGTTACAGCGTCCTCGTACTTGATACGAACATCCTCTTGTCATCGCTATCTATCGTCGCCTCGATTATCGAGTCGCTTCGATGGACGGTCGTCATTCCCGTTCCCGTCATCATGGAGCTGGATGGACTGTCTTCGAATACGTCCCAGCTCGGAGAGACCGCGCAAGAGGCCGTCGCCTACATCACTTGTCACATCCGATCGCACAGCACGTCGCTCAAAGTGTTGACCTCGAAAGGCAACTATCTCACGTCCCTCAACGTTCGAACGGAGCAAGTCGCGTTGTCCGACGAAGGGTCGTGGGATCGGTGCATGGATGATCTGATCCTCAAGGCTGCCATCTGGCAAGACGAGCACTGGGTCGATCGATCAGCGCTTCTCCAGGGCAGTGGGACGGCACGAGACACGAACGGTGCCGTCAAGGTCGTTCTGCTGAGTCTCGACCGGAATCGTGAGTCACCGATCTTGTCTTGGTTTAACTTTAATTTCTGACCTCGTGGCGGCGTGTTTGGCTTCTAGTGCGACTCAAGGCTCGCTCGCGGCAGCTATCCGCAGCAGGGGAGAAGGACCTGGCTGCCATATTGGCATGTGGGACGTAACAGGGACGGACGCCGTCCATTTTTTTTGGATCTATTCTGGTTGTTCAATCTCCAGCCCTTGACAAAAGGATGCTGCGTGGTCGCTTCCACTTGGACGGCGCACGGTGCTTTACTCTACCCATGGGACGCCAAGAGGCGGTGACCGTTGTTGGAAATGCACACCACGACGAGGCTGTGAGATCTTCTTATCGATTATACTTTTTGCATTGTACTTCATCCTCATTGCATACCATTCTTGCATGTCGTGTATTCCTTAGTAAAACTATTAGTCTTAATTTATTCTCCTTTCCGCGTGTCTCGAATAGAAGTCGATCGACCGAGTTTCTTTGCAATATCTAATAATACACGACATTTTAGAGTATCAGCGGATCTATCCGTCTACTCGTATATCATGTTGGCCTGGGTAAGCTCGTACTGGACGATACCCTCGGGGAACCACCTATAACAAAAGGGAGGGATGAACGACCCATTGTACGCCGATCACGAAAAAAGAAACGTACAATTTGATCTCCTTTTCGGCGCTCTCGACTGAATCGGATCCATGACAGATGTTACGACCGACAGCGAGGGCGTAGTCGCCACGGATGGTCCCTGAATACTCCAAGGTCAGCGAGTGTACTACTAGTCGCGCGGGGGAGACGCACCTGGCTGGGACGCGAGCGGGTTAGTCGCACCGAGCATCGCACGGCCAGTCTTGACGGCGTCGAGGCCCTCTAGTACCATGCAGAACACGGGGCCGGACACCATGTACGTGATCAGGCCGGGGAAGAAGGGCTTTTCTTTCAGATCGGCGTAGTCTGTGAGTGGTAGGGCGTTGAGCAGGACAAAAGAGAGAGAGAGAGAGAGAGAAAGTTGTTTACGTTCTTCGAGGTGTGCTTTGCTAGGTTGGGCGAGTTTGGCTGCGACGAGTTTGAAGCCGCGCTTTTCGAAACGGGCGAGGATCTCGCCAACGAGACCACGGTCGACGCCGTCGGGCTGTATTGGTTTGTGTTGAAAAAGTTGATGGAGATGAAGAGAGAGAAGCGGTCGAGGGTTACCTTTACCATGATGTACGTGCGCTCTCGAATGTTTACTTGGGGCATTTCTCGGACTCGAGTGTGTGTGGGGGGAGACTACTTACTTATCGATCGTTGAATTTCTTTTTTATCTTATCTCAATTTACGATCACAAATAAACAAGGACAAACACGCTTTCCGAACAGACCCGATTCGAGTAATAAAACTTGATTCTCTGCCAGTATGAACGCGCTCGGGCCATCCCTCGCACCGTACCTGCGCTCTTCCCGCTCCCTCAAGAAATTCGTCACCCCCGTCGCACACTGGTATGCCGACTTGATGGGCTACCGCCGGATGGGCCTCAAATACGACGACCTCCGTACGTTGTTCTTTCCTGCTTTTCAAGTTGACTTCGCTCACGCCAGCAATAAAAGAACTAGAGGAATTGCCTGAAGTACAGAGGGTGCGTCGCTCTACCGCACACACACACACACTCTGATACCGACAGCGACGTTTTGTGTTTATAATAGGCATTGGGACGTCTGACGCCCCGTGAAGCATACGACCGTGCATACCGCATGAAGATGTCGCTACACGCAAGTGCGCTCCACAAGGATTTGCCCAAAGACCAGTGGGTCTCGGCCAAAGACGTATGCGCTTCCCCCCTATCTGTTCCTCGCGACTTCTTTCTGATGTTTGTCTCCTAGGATGTTCGTTACCTCAAGCCTCACGTCGAGTCTGTCATCAAAGAGAACGAGGAGAGAGTTGCTTGGGATACCATGACTGTCCAACGAAAATAGACTTGCCAATCGCATGTAGACTTTGCAACTATCGATATTCATCCATAATGCTTTCATCCTCGCCTGAACGCCATCAAATTTCAGTCTAACGTCTATCATCTAGTATTCGTGATTTTACAAAGACTACACACTGGACCAACTCTATCGAATACGTCGGGACCTGATCATTTTACAATGCTTTCTCAAGAGGAGAAATAACTTTTGCGCCCTTGTAGAAACTGATAACTTTCTTGCCGACACTAGCAATGTCTGCGGAGGCGGGTCAGACAAGTCACAGATGGCAACCGAACATACGTACTTGCACCCGTGATACCGAACTTCTCGTAGACCTTCTGGTACGGACCCGATGCTCCCCATGCTGGTAAGCCATATTGCTGCAGACCGTCGTGAACATAACCTCCACATCAGACACAGTAGACACTTGCCTCGTGACTGTACTTTTGCCATCCGACCGTCGACAATGCCTCCAACGACAAGATCGGAGCACCACTCCTCAACACGCTCAACTTGTATGCCTTGTCCTGTTTGTCGAACACAGACCAGCACGGCAAGCTCACGACCCGGACTTTCACGCCCTCAGCTTTCAGCTTGCTTGCAGCCTCCAATGCGATCGCAACCTCGCTTCCGCTGCTGACAAGGGTCAAGTCCTCACCCTCGACCTCGTATAGTACATATCCACCGCGCACGCCGCGTTCGATCGTGGATCCTTCCAAGTTGGGGAGATTCTGGCGGGAAAGGGAGATGATGGAAGGCGTCGCTTTGCTCTGAATCGCGACCAGGTATGACGCGGAAGTCTCGTTACCGTCCGCGGGACGCCAGAAGTCAATATTCGGCATCGCACGGAAGTGCGCAGCCGTCTCAACGGGCTGGTGAGTAGGGCCATCTTCACCCAGGCCAATCGAGTCATGGGTTGCTGTAATGGATAGTTAACAGCAAGTCGAAAGCACAAGGTGGAATGCTACACACCGACCCAAATTACCCGATGTCCGCTAAGAGCTGACAACCTCACAGCGCCAGCAGCGTACGACACAAAGTTCTGCAATAGATGCGTGAGGTACGAATGTATCTAGTTCGCTATCCGACGCACCATAAAGGTTCCGACAAAGGGCACAATACCCCCATATGCCGCCAGACCGTTAGCGATCGCACCCATACCATGCTCACGGACACCATAGCGGATATAGGTTCCCGAGTAACTTCCTAGGTTGGTGCTCGGGGGCTGGAAGTCGACGGTGCCTTTCGCCTTGGTCAAATTACTGCCAGTCAGATCTGCCGAACCACCCAAGAGATCGGGGAGCTGGGGTGTCAAGGCAGTCAAAACAATTTCCGAGTATTTCCTGGACGCCAGTGCAGCGTCGCCTGGCTTGTAGACCGGCAACGCCTTCTCCCACCCTTTTGTAAGTTCTCCGGCAATACGGCGCGTAAGCTCCGCATGCTCAGTCGGGTAAGCCTTGCCGTACCCCGCAAGCAAGGTTGTCCAGTCTTTCTCGAGGTCGGCACCCCGGAGGGCAGCTGCCCGATATGTCGCGTACGTCTCATCGGGAACATAGAAAGATTGATCCGGTGGGAAGTTGACTTTACTCTTGAGAGCTTGGATGTCATCGGCCTTGAGAGCTATATGAGAAATTAGATACATCCAGGGAGAAAGAAGAAATAATTCGGCCACGCACGAGCACCGTGGACACCGTGAGTACCCTGTTGCTTGGATCCATACCCAATGGTCGTTCGGAGCCGGATGAGGGTAGGCTTGGACGTCTCACGGCGTGCGGCCGCGATTGCGTTGTAAATTTCTCCGAGATCGCTAGCACAGGTTGTTGGCCAAGATTCAAAATGTAACATTCACACATTACCTGTCACCGTCTTCGACGCGAAGAACTTGCCAACCATATGCCGCGAACCGTTGTCCGACATCCTCGGTGAATGCAACGGCAGTATCACCGTCGATGGTGATATCTGTCCAGAAGGAGATCATGAAACGCTGTACCACAGAAGCACGCCAACTCACGATTGTCGTCATAGATCTGGGAAGATTCGTGAATACTGTGAAGATGTCTCACGAACGTGTGTACATACAACGATGAGGTTGCCTAGCTGCAAGTGGCCAGCAAGAGATGCAGCCTCGCAGGATACACCTTCCATGAGACAGCCATCTCCTGTGAAGACTGATGGTGCGAATGTCAACAAGGCGGCCCGAATAACGTGTCAATGACACCCACCATAGGTGTAGTTATTTATAAGATCAAAGTTGTCGCGGTTGTACACAGCACCAAGATGGGCTTGAGCAATCGCAAGACCGACACCGTTCGCGAAACCTTGACCGAGGGGACCAGTGGTGACCTCGATACCTAAATACAGATACCTGTCAGAACACGAGATAGGGGTGATTGATGGATCGTGCTACCATCGGTGTGGTGTGCCTCCGGGTGGCCAGGAGTGAGCGAGTCGAGTTGTCTGAATGCCTTGAGATCATCTAGGGACAGTTTATACCCAAGGAGGTGCAACATAATGTATTGCAAAGCACAACTGCATTCGACGATGTGTCGGGATCGGTTCACACGATGAGCATAACGATCCACTTACGCGTGACTGGAAAGCGATGGTATGAGTAGATGATACGCAGAGAGCAAGAGAGAGCTTACCCGTTCGAGAGCACGAAACGATCGCGATTGAACCACTTGGAGCTGCTTGGGTTGGCATTGAAGAACCTAGATGGGCCTCCGTAAGAATTGCGGAGTCGATGGTTCTGGACAGCGATCACCTGGTGAAAAGCACATGGGCGACGGGGGCCATGCCCATTGGTGCCCCTGGCAGACGGATGTGAGTGGAGGGACCGGGGAGACATATGACTGACACTGACCTGGATGTCCAGAGTTGGCCTTGCCGACGACGTCTGCGGCGAGGGTGCGGATAGTCGCGATGCAGGTCGAATCTGTGGGAGTGAACTGAGCCATGATCGGTGATGGGGGAAGATTGAAAGAAGAGTGATAAGCAGTGCGACTCTGATTAAATATGTATTAGATCTCGACTCTCACGCAGACAACTCCTTGCTATGCACCCCCAACTCTCCGACAAACGCGACGGTGAGTACCACTAAATTCAGCTTTCTGCATTTATCCTCACACTGTCACACAGCCTGTCGCCAGTTCATCGAGGCCCTTGATGTCTGCCACACAAGCAACTGGAGACGCTTGACCGGTGCCTGTAATGATCAGAAGTCCGCTCTCGTGCAGTGTCTCCACAAGGAGGTGCGTATAGAGAGGCTCCGTGTGTACCTTCTTATCTTGACTCCGCGCAGAGTCGCGGCCGCTCCAGTCGCAATCGTGCCACAGCCAAAGAACGACGGCTCAAAACCGAACAAGCCTGGAAAGAACTCCACCAAGACGATTAGGTAGTTTATCCTCGGCAGCATGGTCATCACCTAACCGATTTACATTGCACTCCGGGTACATAAACATATCTCTGTCGTCCTATCTATCCACGAGTGGTTTCAGCGTGTCCTGTCGGACCCTCCACCCCAGTCTTGGTCCCATATTTGACGTCAAATAATGCCTTGAGCGAAGTCCATCAGTCGTCCTTAGTAGGGAAAGCGTCCCTGCTATGAAAACCTCAGCCGAACAGCTCCGGTCTCCAGAGTCATCCACTCTAACCGTATAGTGATGATTTCTCGTCCGTTCACTGCGCCTGTTCTGTCTGACCCGATGGAGAACAAAGCTGGGTTGTCGTCTCTGGCATAACGTATGCACTCGTTCCCCGCTGAGAACCGTACTACTTCATCATTCAGTTCCGCTCTAGGGAATTTTACTTTGACAAATTCAACCATGGGATGTTTTCCAGGCCGGTCCTCGCAAAAGATGGCAAAGTTGCGCAGGATCGTGGCCTTTTCTCCAACTTCACAGCAAATATTATATACTTGTCGTTCTGTTCATAGTAGATGCTGTCTGTGTGCATGCCATTGCGATAATATATTGTTGTAATCCTCCCAGTGGATCGATCGCCTTAGGCACGATGATGCCGCGGTGAGGTCGCCGGTTCCCAGGACCCGCCTTGTGAGTTCTCATCAGCGATCCGAGAGCCCCGACTCGGACGCCGTCACATCGAGTATCAGACCACATCTCTCACAAATACCACATGGGTGGACCAAGTCTAGAGGTGTTCAAGTTTGGCCTATATCTCTTCGTACCAGTCTTTGCTCTTCTGCATTTCGGTGACCCACAATGGTACCACGAACACGTCCTGCCGGTATGTCTCCACTGCATTTGCATCCACCACCGAATAACATCTCGTCCGGTAGTACAAGGAACGTCTACTTCCTCGCGTCGATGAATCCAAGCGGGTATGTGTGACCATGTTTTGTGTATGTACAGTCGTGTCTCATCGAGTCTGTGTACACCAGCGCCTCCTCACGGATCAGGAGGCCATACGGACTGAGTTAGCACGAATAAAGGCAGAGAAGTTCGCAAGGAGGAAGAAGCGAGAGGAAGAAGAAGCTCTGGCACAAGCTCCAGCTGCACAAACATCGCAAGGATGGTTCAAGTCGTGGTGGTGACCTTCACCGACCTCACCCGATGACCGAGTCATGACCATGCACCAATTATTCACTTGACATTTCCTTCAGTTCTTCTGGTGTGTTCAATATCGCATCCGGTTCGGCCGCGGGAGTCACGGCCTGGGTCATTTCTTTGACCTTGTCGCTGAGTAGCCTCTGTGTGGCTATCGTTCTGAGTGCAGTCGGCACCCTGGTGATCTGGCCGCCTCGCTTGCTCCGTTCATTGTATTCGTTCTGATCAAGGGCCTTGTAAATGAGGTTTCTTTGCCACTGTACCAACCGTTGTGGCGCACGTCTACAATCCGAAATTGAGGCTTTTGCACTTCCCAGTCTGTGAGATACTTCAAGAAGCTTGATTTTGCGTGTCGTGCAGACCAGTCAATCAATAGTCTGGCCACGTCCAGGCAACACCCCACGTAGATGCTGTATAACTATATTGAACTTCAAATAGTAGTTAGCAAGCAAACTCAGTACTGTCTGTAGATTTGCAGATCTGGTCCCAAAACTCAACACTGCGGAATCTTCACACCCGGAAGCACGCATGCGACACACGTACGGTTCGGACATACAGGTAGTAGGAAAGAGAATGTATTACACAACAGCAATCCCATGGCGTGATACGCGAGAACCAGAGGGAATCAAGTAACACATCATGATCTATGGCCATTCCAAAATAGAGTCAAGTAACAAGTCCAACACTCCGCTCCGCGTCATTCTATGCGTGGTCTGACCTCTGCCTCGCAGGAGAAAAGAACCCACCGATGACGCTCGACATCGCTTCCGTGATCTGACGTGGCTGCACCTGGGTATGCTTGACCAGGAACAGCCGAACGTTGGTGGAATTCCATATTCCTAGAGGTGACATCCCATGAACGTAAACCTCTCCCCATATCAACGAAGTGAGCCAGACAATGGAAGCATCCGACCACTGGTCGAATAGTCAGCGAGATATAGCGGGATGAATGGCGTACAGACCATGAACCTCCGAGGATACACTTGGGGCCGTGGTGGAAGGACATCTACAAGCGTGACGCTTTGCAGGAAATCTGTGATAGCACTAGTAGTGTTTGCCTTTTGCCGACCTGCTTGTAGATTTTGGACCTTGGGTAGAAGCTCCGAAATGACAAGCATTACGGTGTCAAGAGGTAGGCTGTACAGGCATTGAATAACTTAAAAGGCAACTATCAAGGAGACCGAGTGCTTACCCTTGTTGCCAGGAAGTCACCTAACACAAACGTGTTAAGCACCGATTGCGTATTACCGAACAGACTCACCCATTCCTGAGTGGGCACGAAGCCGTTCCGTCCAATCCCCACACTCGCAAGTCTTTCAGCACTGCTATTTGCATCCAACGAGACTGAACTCCTTTCTCTCATTTTCCCCCTGGCCTTCTCAGACGCTGGGGTACCGGGAGCGCTCCCGGAGCTTTGCGCAATTGTCGGGTGTGTGACAATGGACCCTTCCTCGACCTCGACCTCCACGTTGGGATCGCGTGACGACTCAGCTTCCCGATCAAAGTTACCTTCCTGTTGCTGCAACAGCCGAACCTTTTCTGCATGCGGGTCTCCACTCTCGAGGTCGTCTTCTTGGCGACCGAACCCTTTCCTGTCGCGCTCTGCTTGAGCGGACTGTTCCTCTCTAGCAAGCTCGATACGCTTGATCTCCCGCAGTCCTCGAGCTAGGGTGAAGGTGCCGAGTTCTTGGAATATATTATGCGCCGTGAGGATTCCGTACAACAGATTTGAATTTTCGGACAGATGATGGAATATCACCGAGTTGAACACCTCAAGCCTATAGTCATTGGCAAGTAATCTTGATAAAATCAGCGCGGATACGCACATAAAAAAGAGCAGCCTAGGGTGACTCTCGTCAGAAAGGAGAAATCGCGGGTTCGAAAATGATTTGAACATCTGAACGAGTCGTGTTGATGAGATGACTGAGAGGTTCTTGAAATATGGTGCGGCATTGCACAGAGCAATGATAAGAGCAGGATATAGCGAATTGAGCGCTCCGGATGTCGTAGCTATCATTGAATATATCGCCTGAGCTGCCTTCAGCGGCTGAAATGGGTGGTTAACGGGTTCTTCAATGACCTACCGTAATCATGAAATCGGCAGCTGTTCCGGGGGTTGCCCATTTCGCAGGTATCGAGACCTTGATAGGGGTTGAAAGCTTATTGCCGAACGCAGGCTCGGCTGACAACGTCTGAATAATATAAGACAAGGCACGACAATGTCCATGTTGCTCTAGAAAGTATGCCAATTCAAGTCCGTTGTGGCGATGACCTTTTCATGAACTTACGGGGTTTGTCTTTGATGTCCAGACCATAGCACAAAAGGTACGCCAATACGTCCGTTGCTTTGTCAGAGTCCAAAAGGTATGCACGGAATTTCTGCAGTGGTGAAATGAGCAAGCAAAAAATAAGGTTCGATGAATCCAACCTTGTTCAACTCGATCATTTTCCAAAACAAGATGACTGAACAAAGGTGAGAACGCTGTCGCGCTTGCAATTTGGCAAGGTACATACTGATCTCCGGCACGTATGGCACGGATTTTCTGGAACCCGGAAACAAATTATTTGTAACGGCAAGTTGTTGCTCCAAGAAATTGATGAAGCCGTCCAGTATGAAAGCAAAGTCTTGCGCACGGTGCTGAATGGGAGTCAGTCAATTCCCATGCACTGACAGACAGCGACTTGCCAACTTCGCCAAGAAGTACCGAAAAGCGTTTGTTTTGCTGGTCGGCGCGGAAGTCGCTGTTTCTCCGCTTCCTGACGAAGCGTCGCGGGCGGGCCCACCCTGAAAGTCCAGCAGAACACAAAGCACTTGCAGACATATGCCGACGAGAGCAGTTCTCGGATCCTCGCCCTTAAACATAAGGTGATTATACGGAAGTTTACCTGCCATACTCGCAATAGTGACGCTCGATCTTTTTGAAGAGTTTACGACCGTGTTGAGCAAGGAGCACAACAACGTTAATACATCCCGGCGAGGAGTTTTTCGGACCACGTGAAGTGTGTAGAAAGATGGTTTGCTGAACAACGACCCGGGAGAAACATACATTTGACGCGATAACAGCACGAGGAGCAGGCGCAGAACCTCGACTTTATTCGAATCATATTGAGTGCACGGACCCGGATCGGTGGTAGTACCGACGCCTTTCTCCCTATGATCAGTCGTCATGTGCGAACTGGCTGTGGTAACTCGACGAGCGCACCAAATAACATAGTTGATCTTGTAGTGGTCGACTTGTATTTTGGTAGGCAGAGTAAACCCACAACAGAATAGAAGGTCATTCATACAGCTAAACAGCTTTTCGCCGAGAGATGGCAAAAGCCTTTTCCCTGAATTTGGTCTAGGCCCCGAACCTTGGGAAGTGGGCCTGGCCGCATCACCATGCTCGCTCCCTTCCTCGTCATCCTCGTCGTCCTCGATCACGAACTGGACTGCTTCTTCAGCGGGGTGTTGGTCTTCGTTGTTGGCTTCGACTTTCTTCCATAGTACGTCCAACTCGAAAACATTCGATTCACCCTCGACCTCGAAGACGACGGGTAATACTCTTTGGAGGACACGGATAGCGTTCAAAACCTCCTTCGTGGTATTGCGTTCTGTTGTGGCAGACTTGATTAGGGACGTCGCATACGAGGCCACGGAGACGCCGATCGGGGAAGGAAATGTGTGGTCAGAGACCAGATTGAATAACCGTGAGGTGAGAACTCGTATCAAGGCGACGACGTTTTCGGGAGCCTCCAACATTGCACGACGAACTAGCCATGTAATTCAGTGCCGTGGTATCTGGGTTCAGAATATCCACGTACTGTCTTGTGGCGAGATGAGCGAGAACACATCTGAGGGCGAGTCGAACAGGATGAAGTACTGTAGACGTCGGGTGAAACGCCAAGGCAGAATGTTTCAGCAGATGACGAACCTGATCCCAGTAAGCATCATTCTCAGCAATGTTCTGTTGGGCCAGTGACGAGTAATGATTGACACGCCATCAAGTAAACTAGTAGACAAGACATACCCTGGTGGAGATTAGCTTGGATATTCCCTCGGAACGACTGCGGAAAGCGAGTTTGGCTTCGTCTGAAAGAAGCCCCAAAGGCGCGGTGAGTTTCTGAGGAAGGTTTGCAAACATGGCTGAAGTCAAAGTTGGAGACGCAGCAGAATCGTCGGGCCGAGGATTTCTCACCCACAACTACTACTACCGCTTTTGTTCATCCAAGCACCTGGGAACTGCTGGCCCTCACGCTGGAGAATGGAGACGCTAGTATACCAGCAGCGACGACAATGCGAAGCGTCAGCCCCACTGAGACTGCTCCCCCGAACGGCATCTGGATAGAAACACCTTTGATCTACTCGAGTCACATATCTGATCGTTTAGGTTGCTCAGCGTATTTGAAACTCGAGGTGAGGCTCTCCAAAAATTCGCCGATCATGATGCACGTCGAGCTCACCCGAGTCGACAAACAGAACCTCCAACCATCTCAGTCCTTCAAATACAGGGGTATCTCACACCGACTTCAACAATCTAAAGCAGCGCATGGACCCGCATTGCATGTTTTCATTGCGTCGTCAGGCAATGCTGGCCTTGCCGCAGCGGTCGCTGCGCGAACACTTGCAGTCAAGTGCACTGTCTATCTTCCTGTCGTTGTAGCAAAGGACACACAAGACATGCTCCGAAAGCAAGGCGCAAATGTAGTCTTGGTTGGCCAGATCTATTCCGATGCGTTAGAGGCCATGTACAAAGCTGCAGAGCAAGATCCCCATGCGTGCGTCGAGCGTCCATCTGCTCGGTGGATCGTGTATATTGATCCAATGTCCGTTTAGCGTTGTACTTTCTTCGTATGACGATCCAGTTCTCTGGAATGGTCACTCCTCGATGGTCAACGAGATGAACTCCCAACTCCCTCACCCACCGGATGCAATATTCTGCTCAGTCGGCGGTGGTGGCCTGATCGGAGGCATACTCCTCGGGTGTCGATCGGTCGCCTGGGATAGCGGTTTGTCTGCGAGTGCCCACATGACCAGCACGGGAACTCAACTTGACTTCCAGTCCCAATCGTTGCACTAGAGACCCATGGGTCCAACTGCTTCTACCACGCTAACTCGCTCAACACACAGGGATTCTGTTCGAAAATACCACGGTTTCCAACCAACATACTCCCCGAGGCACCCTATACCGTGCAAATAAACGAGGAATACCAAGTTGCGGTCCCTTATATGAGTAAGCTGACCTCGCGTGCAGCTTCGCTTGGAGCAACGTCGCCTGCACCCGGAGTGGTGTACATGGCTTTGAACCATGTCGGCGGAGTAAAATGCGTATCTATACCAGACGAATTGGCAATGTTCGCCGCGCGAGGCTTCGCAGGTGAGCGGTCTCGTCCAGCGGTTATTCGAGTCTACCGTATTCACTGCCGCGGTTGATGTAGGTGAACACAAGTTTCTCATCGAACTCGCATGCTCGACAACTTTGTCGGCTGCCTACAGTGCTGAGTTGTTCTGGCGTATCTTGGACCCTAAGTCGGAGCTTTCTGAGGAAGAGAAGCGCTGCAAGACTGTTGTCTTCGTTGTCTGCGGCGGTGTGAAGGTTACATACGATGAGCTCTCAGAGTACGCTCGGATTTCAGACCGAGCTGCAGAGGTAGAAAGCGAGTGGAAGATCGTATGTAATGGAACCGAATTCTGTATTCAGAAATGACGCAGGAGGAGTATGTGAACCAGATGTGTTACTTAAAAATATGGGGCCGCCCATAGCAACTCGACCGCGGGAAAGACCGGAAAACGGACCGGAGACACGGCGAGGCAGGACGAAACACGGAAACGACGGACGATGACCGGGACGGGACATGGCAAAACGCGTCGGAACGTGGTCGAATGTAGCCGGGATGGCCCGGGAAGGGGGACGATGGCAAGCATTGGCTGATACCAACATAGAGAGCCTCACAGTTTATGCGCAGCAGGTTATCAGGTTTTGGTTCTTACAAATGGTAGTGACTCTACGTTGTACAATTCCTTACAATCAGTTTCGGCTTCCTTTCCCATCTACGTTCATGCCACTGGCACGTTCTACCATCTAGCATGGTTTGGCGTACGTGCCCGAAGGCTGCGATCCAGAGTCGTTGTCCAGCTTACCAACGTTGGTCTTGCCGTGGTATGATTTACCCAACATATCGAGCGCATGAGCCGACGAAGCACGATTGATGAGATCTTCTGTTATCTCAACCTAACAGGAATTGGTGTCAGTAGCATCGGGATCGATTCAGTTGCGCACTCACGATGTCGGCTAAGATACGATCAATCAGCTGTGACAAACGATGAGTATCTTCACCGAGGCGCACAGAAACAACTTAAAATCTTACCGCTTCCGTGCAAGTTTCTCTAACTACGACGCGCAGAATCTGGACGCTTTCCAAGTTCGGGGGAAGCTCGTAATTCGGCACAATCCACCCTTTAACTCGCAGCAAAATTTGAATCCATCTCTGTTCGAGCTCTGGATACTTCTCCTGGAAGCTGTCTGAGAAGCGGAATGCCACCACAGGAAGTCCTTCGATATAGTTCTGCAACAGGCTGTCTGAATTATGGAGTGATATGCTGACTGATAGCATACCTCTGGAATGTCTTCGTCTAGGTTAGAGTCCGATCTGTGCCTATGGATATCGCTAAGCACGGTATACCATCCTGTGTGCTCAAGAGCGCGACTCAAAAGTCGAGCATTTTTTAGGTCGTCAAGAGCGACCGAGCGGTAGCCCTCGAAACCGAGATGCAAGAAATTGAAGTACTGAGCAATGATGGGTGCTGCAGGTCGAGAGAAGTTAAGTGAGAAGGAATATTCGACAGATCCTAGGTAATGAAGTTCAAAGATGAGATCCTTTGGAAGGAATTCCTTTGACCGCCATACAACCCAGCCAACACCGACGTAGGCGAGACCGAACTTGTGTCCTGAGGTGTTGATGGAGACGACACGGGGAAGCCTGAAATCCCACTGAAGCTTTGGGTGAGCAAACGGCGCAATGAATGCACCGGACGCTCCGTCAACTGCGTGGCAAGCTCAATGTCAAAGAGAGAAACGAAGCGACGGATGTTCGCACCATGGATGGGCACGGAGTGACCTGTGCGTTTTTCGTACTCGTCAAGGTGATCAGACATCTCTTTGACTGGCTCATAATGACCGGTGTAAGTACTGCCGAGAATGACAAATACGCCGATCGTGTTTTCGTCCACAAACTCCATCGCCTTCTTGGGATCCAGTCTGTATTTGCTCTCAGCGCTAACTGGAACCAGACGGCACTCGACTTCAAAGTAACGAGCAAATTTCTCGAGGGCAACCTGGGCATTTGCGCCCATAACGATGTTGGGACCAGGTTCGTGGATGGACTTGCCGGCAGCCTTGCGACGTTCTTGCCAGATGCGCTTCATGGCGAGACCTCCAAGCTGAATGGCCTCAGAAGAGCCTGTAGTGGCTGTGCCAATTGCTTCTTTGGAAGAAGGAACATGCCAAAGATCGGCGAGGATGGAGATGCATCGAGTGTGAATGAGCTCTGAAAAGGCATGTCGACACGGAATCTGAATCTGAATATTGGGAAAATACCTACGGGTTGCAGGATATTCATCCTGATCGATCAGGTTCTTGGACATGTTTTCGATCATGAGTTTTTGAGCAGGCTCGGGCATCCAAGTCTGTACGAACGAGGCGAGGCTGAGACGTAGGTGAGAAAGAGAAAGAGACTAGAGGGACAGCAAGAACTGACTTGAGAGTTGGATGACCGTCAGTGGTCAATTCATCGTGTATAAGCTGGTATGCATTCTCGGCCTTGGTGCCCTTCAAGGGTATGTGGTACTTTGGGAGCGATTCTGTTCCATAACGCGCGCCATATGGGTTGGAGAGCTTGTTTATTCCGGCGGTATTGAGGTGATGGTGGGATTTCTTGTCCTATTTGATAGAACAGTGAGCGCGATCGAAATGGGGGGCAGAGAGATAAGATAACCTTGGACTCGCGGATGAGTCGTTCGGGGTTGATGTGCTGTGAGACGAGGGATGATCGATGAGCGATGGACAGCGAGGAGGAGAGAAGGATATATGCACCTTTGAGAGAGACATGGGGGTCTAAAGATAATGCTGCCATCGATATTACGGTACATAAGTAGCTATGGTACTTGCTTACATAAGTAATGAAGCTACTACGCCGTCGAGTCAACCTCGCAATCAAGTTTATGCGCTATCATTAATCATGTTCCGCAGCGTAACCCCTTCAACGCCTCTAATTCGGCTCCCCAGCGAGCTCCTGCCCCCAACAACCAGCTCGCCATCCTTCCTCATCGATGCAAAGAATCGTTCTTACAAGCATCAATATTCCAATATCTATTTCACTAGACTTGCCATGTTGAAAAAGCCCGTGCTCGAGTGTGCATACGCGAAATGGAAAGACCTCAATGGCAAGTGACCCGCGGTCACACAACAAAGCATACGCTCACTCTATGTACTCCAGGAAGTCCTGTGTACGTCTCAAGGATACTGGACGTCGTCAAATCTCAGCTCTGCTGGATATTAGGTACCGTTTACATGGACATGCCACTCAAGCCAAATGTCCTCGAAGACCTCGGCCGAGATGTGAGTGCATAATTCAATTCTGGTCCTCGTTTAGCTCAGTGTACCGAAGCATGCGCTACCTCCCCCCCAATCCAGAGAAAAAATATACTCAGACAAGGACAGCGTCATGCTAGAAGACGAATCCGGGCGAATTACGCTTGTAGGCCAGAAACTAGTCTCGACCCATCTAGTCACTGGCGTCATCATCGCCGCACTCGGCATGGAAACTCCAGGCGGAGAATTCGAAGTCGTCGACACGTGTTTTGCCGATCTCGCACCTTTTGCAGAACAGCACGACACCACCAGCAATAGCATGCATGTGGATAGGTAGGTTTACTTACGAGCATTCTCCTTCGCATTCTTAACATGCCAATGTGTAGCAGTACTCCCCAATCGGACGAGTACCTGGCCGTCGTTTCAGGACTATCTATCGGAGCAGAGGTTCAAGCAGACGCGCAAATCCAAATGTTGGTGGAGTACCTGTCTGGAGAAGTGGGTGGGCACGAAGATCACATAACCGCTTCACAAATCACGCGCTTCATCGTAGCAGGAAACTCACTCGTGGCGGTCACAGACACCGAGAACGGAAATGAAGAAGTAAGTCATTAGCATTACAATACGTGCACAGCTGATGTCCTAGAACCCAGAAAAAGTCGAGCGCCGTAACATCGTCAGATCTCTCTCCGCATCCGAATACCATCCTCTCTGCCCATCTTCAAGATCTGGCATCGGCTCTTCCCCTACACATTCTACCTGGCCCAAACGATCCTTCGGGTGCAATTTTACCCCAACAACCATTTCCTCGTGCCATGTTCAGTGGAGCAGCGGATTTCGAAACATTCTATTGCGAAACAAATCCCGTTTGGCTCCGGCTCCGATGTGGCACGGATTCTGAAGACTTGCCATCCAAAGGATCTCGCTCGCCTGTCTCAAGTGTCAGCAGGCCGTCAGTCACCCGCAGCGTGTTAGTGACATCTGGTCAACCCGTCCTTGACGTATTCAAGTACCTCCCCTCCCCACCTTTCACGTTTGTATCGGTTGCGGAATTGACTCTCAAGTGGCGACACATTGCCCCGACCGCACCGGACACCCTATGGTGTCATCCCTACCGCGAGCGCGACCCGTTCATCCTTGGTGAAACACCAGATATCTATATCGTCGGAGGGATGCCTGAATTTGCTACAACGTTGACCAACTCGGCTCAAGATGACAAAGGGGAGCAATCCAGGCGGTGCAGAGTGGTCCTGTTGCCAAGCTTTGCCGAGACAGGGATACTCGTGTTAATCAACATGAGAACGTTGGACGTGCGCTGCGTGAATTTTGGAGTCAAAGGCCTGAGTGCGGGTGGTGGTGGACAGGGGGGGAAACCGGAAGAGGAGGTAATGCAAGAGGGCTGAGGCCCTGAGGTTAGGGTGCAGATCCGGGCCGTTGGCAGCTGTATATGGCACACAAGTTCCTAGCGTTCATAATCTTGGCGCACAACCCCCGCCATCCCACTGTAAGCACTCGTGGCCGGTGCACAAATTCTTGTTCGTGGAGAGTAGGGGATGGAGTTTGCGGAACATCATCTACAAGTTGTGAGTCTCGTCCTACCAAGACGGTGGCTTATTGGGGCTTCTAGGTTGGGAGACAGGCTCACGCGAGCGCTAAGTAAATTCACCAATATCTTCTCCAGGCGAGAATTCAAATCCCATTCGACCTACTTACGAACACGCAGTCTATATTGTTGACAATGTGAACTTACATCAGGCCGAACTTTACCACCACTATAAATATTCATAGGATCCGTGATGCTACAAACACCGTAGCTAGGAAGAATGAGAGTGCTGAATTTTATGCTGCGCAAAACGCCGTACTTTTCAGTACTTTTCAGATATGACTGCAAGGAATTCAGAGGCGTGCACACGGGGAAAAAAGAGTGATACGTACTAAGACTGACGAGGGACGTCCAGCCAGTGAACGGGTGGCTGGCATACAGCGTTAACATTTGTCATTGAATGCATGAGAGGCCTTACCTTCTTCTGCCCTCGCCCGTAACCGCATCGTACTGTTCCCAGACGTACCCACTTCGCTCATATTCCTGAGTGTACTGTCAGTAGAGATAACGATCAGGATCACCGAATGAAATACCTTGAAGACATTTTCTACAACGTTCTTCCGTAGCTCAGTATAGATTTCTTTGGCATACGCCTGGCAAGGACCCTCGACAGCAGCATATGTCTGTTTATCCAGCCAGTCAATTTCACATATCCACGCCGAGCACATTAGGCTTCACCTTGTATAGAGAGCTCAAGATCATGTAGTTCATCTGAATCCAAATTGGTCCCTTCCAATAATTCTCGCCGCCTCCAAATTCGGGGTGCGAAGCAGAGAGACTACGAATGCCATACGGCGACCAAAGATGATCGGGATCATGGAGAAGGTCGAGAATGGGGCGAAGATGGGGCGAATCAGGAGGGAGAAGGGACAGCATAAATGGGAATAATGAAAGGTAGCCTTTATGACACACGTGCTCGGACTCGTCTACGCATGATCAGAAGATAAAACGTGGAGGAAGATGGTGGAGCGCACCATCCGAACTAATTCCAACGTCACAATACATATTGGCATCTTCGTTCCAGTGGAGATCTAGGATTGTAACGAAGAATATTTCCATCTCGCTGAGCAACTTGCTTGTAGAACAACACACCATCAATGTTTTCAATGATAGCCTTCTCGATTTCCTTGTAACTTTCCGCATCTTCGGTCTCCCCGATAAATTCGGCTAGACCACGCATCGTCCGTGTGAAGAAGCCTATCCAACTGATGAGGTCCAGATGCAGTTCACCCGAATGCGGTGATCCTCTCGGATAGTCGTCCATTCCGCTGGTGAGGATATGCGTCTCGGAGCGTCCACGCCATCTGTAAGCTTCCGAGCGCGATCGTGCTTTTCGGCCATATTGTTTAATCTGCCCCCGCTGCGTACGACGGAACCAGTCATAATGACGTTTTAAAGGAACATATACCGAGCGCAAGAAATGGAGCCCCTTGTCATGCGAAAGATACTCATTTCCCTTTTGAGTCGATTCGACAGACCCGGAGAATAGAACCTGATTGCCGCCCATTGCAAAATCCATGCCAAGGTCCGCGACAGAAGGGCCGTCAGTCTGAGCCGCAAGTCGTTCAATGAACGCAGTGACCGCCATCGTAAGCGTAGGTGGATTTGCGAACGAGGGTACCTGTGTCTGGAACTCGGGTGGAACACGGCTGCGTGCCTCTTCGCCCAAGATTTGCTCACGAGCAACCCAACCGTTTTCATCAATAAGATTAATCCAGTCCTGGAGAATCTCGAGGCTGAGATCGTTGTCCCACTGTCCAATATGGAGTAGGTGAAAGCCCTCGTCCCTTGACAGGAAGTTGATTAGATGTAGAACATGGTACGGTATGACAGAACGTTACCAATAAAATCCCCTCGGAAAGAAGCTGCGACTAGGTGTAGCAGTGAGTAGCGCCCGTGGTTCCGTGAGCGTTGCTCCTTGTTGTTTTTCCTGCCTTTCGTCTGTGTCATAATCGTAGTCGTCATCTTGATCCCATTCGAATGCAAAGCCTTTGTTGACAATCGAATTTCCGTAGAAATAACCAATTCCTCCGAGAAGATTGGACGTAATTGCCTTGCTAAATGATTCGAGGGCCTGGTGATCGGATACAGCGAATGAAGCAGTGACAGGTAGACGAGCTTCAAAACGATCATTGAAGGACGAGGCCAGAGCGGGAATACCAAGATCGATTACAGCGGCTATTGGGGTATCAGGACCCGCACGCGAGATATACGTCAATCAAGGAACATACAGTCTAGCTTCAGGTGGGAACTTGCGCTGTCAAAAAAGACATCAAACTGGAATTCGCCATCGAAAAATTTCTGCACAGCAAAAAGATTGCTCGCTGTGACAGTCTCGTCGGGAAGCTGGAGTACGAATGATGGGTCAGGTGAGTGGTCAGACTGGCGATACTGTTCTACAATGGGTCCTGCATGCTTCACAATTCTCTGGATGATTAAATCTGCGAAGGATGCGTGAAGAGAAGACAATTTGAGACGGACGATACCGACCTTTTGCAGTCCATATATGTGCTGGGTTGACGCGCAAGCCTACGAAATGAGATTTGCCTAGCCTGTCGGCAAAAATGTCGGAATGAGAACCGGAAGTGATAGCTTCGTTATTAGCACCTGAAAGAACATAAGCTTCGATAATGCCGACAGCGCTCCAGAAGGGCATACCGTCAACGATACGAATTGTAAAGTCGTCGAGGTCTGGCGTAGTACCAGAAAATTCAATAGGTTCATCAATCCCCTAGAAATTGTGAGCAGGGATGCTGAGGTATAGATCAGATGCGCGAACATTCTCATCTTCATCCGTAATCAAATCGATACCACCGAGTCCCTCAAGTCCCAAGTAGAAAATCGTAGAAATTCTGGATGGGTATTCTACGTTGCGCATTACTCGGTCGCAGTCGCCAATGCAGGCACCACGAGATGCGTACCTGGCTGGATGGGCTTCCCTTTGATGCGGGCAGCCCAGCTGCCCCCATGCTGTCCACCAGGAACTTTGAGGAATTCGGTTGTGATTTCGACATTGTTAAGGCTGTCGTTGAGAATCTGTATGCCACCTTGACGGGGGTCAAATATGGACCATGTGTAACTAGCAAGTCCGTCGCTTTGGTCGCAAGCATGACGTGCCTCTGGGGAATATTAGCCGTGATACACTGAAGATGACGATGCACAGCGCACTCCCGAACGACTGGTAATCTTGTGTCCCGAACCAGATGAGTCCGGTAACGAGAGACTGGGGTAGCCTGGGGCGAACACCGAAGTATAGACCTGGACGGTAAGTGCTCCAATATAGGTCTTGGGTGACGTTTTCTAATAGTGAGAATGTCGGGGATGACAATGAAAGCAGAAGCAGCCAAAGTAGCTGCATCATATCACACAGCTACGTGTAAGGCTGTAAGCCAACAGGATTCTGGACGAATGTAGTAAGTATGTGATACTTTACTTACTTAAGTAAGCAATCATGTGACCAATTAGAGACTATAATTACGGGCCGGTCCCACAGCAACTGAGTAAAAGTTACAAGGTAAGAGCGGACACGGCCGCAGCACTCCGTGCCATGGTCCGAATCTCCTGTAGGTTGGAAGTAGCCCTAGACAGTCTGAGTCTTGAGAGGGCAATACGCGGACACTTGATTGTTCACTGCACTGCCTCCTGGGCCCCATGGAATTCCGATGGTGCGGACCCCTGAATCGGTGTGGGTCGCCGTGTGCACAATGCACCCAGCAGCTAAACTGCAGTGTTCAGTGTCGCTCGGTTATCTATGTATGGCACACACAGCAATTCCAATTCTGACAATGGCACTAATTGGTGGATCCTTACAAGGCTGTGTGGAATGTACCTTACTGGCTCTGCTACTAGTTCGTTGGCCAGGAACGCGTCTATTTCAAATAACCGGCGAGATTGTTCTTTCGCACACAATTCCGAGCACATATAATGGACACATCATGTTCGCAATGCACCAATCGAAATCAAATTCTGCCCCCTAACCATCACCGCTGCAATGGATTCCACAGACAGCACTACCGTCGTTTCTGGACCTGCGTTCACCGCTAATCACAGAGAGCTACTAAAGGAACACAACGGCGACTCTCCATCCAAGCCGCACTACTTAACGACCAATACAGAAGTATCCACCCGGGCCAAACCTGTCGCACATAACTTCTCCAAGACAGACTCAGACTCGGCGATCGATGATAGACCGTTTTTCGTACAAATCGGTAACGACGGTATAATCGTAGCATTACAGAAACTCGATAGGCAACTCCAACAGGTTGGTGACAGCTCAATTAGCACTACAGTCGCCATGCTGACCCATGTAACTTCCAGTCCGGAAGAAATAGTCTGTTGTCCAAGAAGGTGGATATTTGATCTCTAGCCCTGGAACTCAGATCTTTGGTTGTGACACGTTCCTTAGCATCCTGTCTCATGGATTGGTCGTGAGGTTCCTCCAGGGAATCTTGGCCTAATCAACCACGGAGGTCTTCCCAAGATCTTGACGCAGCCTGGCCGCTATCCAGGCTTTCCCCTCGCCAATTGGTGGGCACGGGAATGGTGTGGAACGCAGGGATGTAAGTATCAACTTGTCGATTGCGATTGAATATGATATCAGGGGATTGACTGTGGGGTTTCAGTATCAGACACGGCTATCGAGTTTAAGGGTTTGACCGTGGTGCAAGTTTCCCAGAACCAGGTGAACACGGCCATTTCAAAGCTCGCCTCTCATACTCACGTTGATACAGGCAGCGGTAGTATCCGATCCACAGGTAGAATCTTCATGACAATACTGCTCGTTTTCGGAACTCATACAAATTGAAATTATAGAACCGTATTTTTGTCATCAAGAATTCAGGTTTCGTCGCTTTCGCTGTCGAGGGTACATACGACGTACTCGCGATAGTTGATCAGACACACCTGCAAACTGCTGTCAAGGATCATGTGACGGGTGCTACCTTAGGGTGGTAAGATGGTTTTGCGGAGGTTCACTGCCTGATCTAACTACCGCAAAGGACTCATGAGGTCAAGATGAAAAGCCACATCGGTACCAGAAGGGACCAGGAATATGTCGTTGCACTCTTGTCCGTGACCTTGATCGATCCACCAGCATTTTGACTTTACTGACAGTCCTTCACAAAGCTTGGATATCCCGGCAAATAATTGCGCCATCTTTCAACGTGGAGATGACCTTGAATTACTTCCCGCTGGACAACATTACATCACCAATCCCAATGTCACTCTACGCGGACTATACACTCTTGGGGAAAACCAACTCGAGATGCCAACCAAAGACATGTGAGCACAGAAAGCAAACAATGCTGACTGGTGTCTTAGATCTCATGGTGCTGTACAGTTTCACAAGAGATCAGGTTCCTGTCGGTCTACGAATCTACCTGAAATGGTGAGTGCTCTATTTAGCTCTGACTCTCTAAACCACTCATCTTGTGCAGGCAGCTGATTGAACCGCTCAAAGTGAGTCTTGATCACATCCCCGCTGACAGACTGATCCTGATGTAGCATGGAGCTTACAACTCACGGGTATTCCACACCATATGATGCGCTTCGTGACAAGACCCAATCAATTTTGACGCAAATCGTTGCACATCGTATGAGATATTCGTTCTCATTCTTCGGACTCCATTGATGTTCCAACCAGTTGACTATAGCTCGATGGTCAAACAACGTTCACTTGGACCAGACAATTTCGACGACGGAACAGACGCGTCATCTGCCTTTCTCGATGCCCTCAGGACTCGTGCAATGGATGAGTTACACGAAGCTGCATTGGAATATGGCATCGTACTTAAGGATCTTGGTAAGCTTCTCAATTTAAATGTAGTCACAGGTGCTCATGAAGCCATCATCAGCCGTCATCGACAGGCAATTCAAGGGCGAGATCGCGTCTACAATGGACAAGCTCACAACTCGGGCGCTTCAAGCACAGGTGGAAGCTGCCGTTAGTTGCCACTTTGTTTGTCACTGTCAAAATAACTTCATCGCTGTCACAGAATGTCGATAGGGAGAACTCGAACAAAGTGAAACAGGAGGAGGGTTCTTTGTCGGTCGCACGTATCAAGGCACAAGCGCGCAATGTACGTTCGGAGGACTTATGCTGGGGAGTGACATTCCTGATGGTATCATTCAAAGACGCAAGCCGATTCCGCGGCTTACAGCGTAATCGCGGAAGCGAAAGCCCAAGCTGAACGTACCAAGATTGAAGCTCTCGCACAGGCCGAGGCCATCCGCCTCACTGCCGAGGCAGAGGCGGAGGCTATCCGGATCAAGGCTGCGGCGGACGCTAAGGTCATAGATCAATTCGCGCGGGAAATGGAAATGAGGCGGGTTGAGATTTCACGTATCAAAGCCTTCGGCGACAAAACTATCTTCGTGCCTTCCGACGGACCTGGGAACCAGATGGGCAGTGCAATGGCGATAGGCATGGCTGCAGCGATGGGAAGCAAAGCAGAAAAGTGATGGTCTGTGCTATAGGGACTCGAGTCTAAGAAGAGGCCCCAACAAGTTCATGGGACATTTGAGCATTGACTATACTATAAAGTCGGTAATCTATTTATTTGCTGCCTATACCCTCTCTTCACCGAATATACTTCCCTCCTCACAATATCCGTCTGTTGCGTTTCGAGTCGTTACTAGCTATAAGATACGCTCGCTATTTTTGGAGCCGCAGTTCTGAAGCAATGTGGCGAAGGTTGCCCTTTCTGCCGCCGTTCACGCCAGAGGTTCAGTCAATGAAATGGTAGTGCTCTGCCCTACAGGCACGCTTCCTGTGCTAATCCCGAGTCATATTATGGCACTAGGGTCAGACTCGGACGTCTCCTGTTTTAGACATGCTGAGGACGGTCGTGTGGACGAACACACGCCTCTCAGAGTCACGTTATGGTCACATGTCACGGCAGCCAGGAGGCTTTGGAAGCCATTTTGGGGTACGGTCTACCTCCATCCTCAACGTTGTGACTACGACTTGCTTTACTCCCTCTTCCCATCAACTCGCCTCGCTACGTTACTTATTTCCGTAACCGCTCCACGATGAGGTCAAAGTTCAAGGATGAGCACCCCTTTGGTATGCTATGTCCTCTTCCCCTCAGCTTGTTTGCTCACCCAGGTGGCAACTCCAGAGAAGCGCAAACAGGAAGCTGAGCGTATCAGACAGAAGTATCCAGATCGTATCCCCGTTAGTATCTGTTACCTGTGAGATGTTATGCCGACTCAACACCCCTTGAAATTTAGGTTATCTGCGAGAAGGCGGACCGAACGGATATCCCTACGATCGACAAAAAGAAGTATCTGGTTCCTTCAGTAGGCGTGCCCTTACTATATACCGTGTGCGATGAATATCTGATTGTTATTTGTTTCACAGGATCTGACTGTCGGTCAATTCGTGTACGTCATCCGGAAGCGCATCAAACTTGCGCCAGAGAAAGCCATATTCATCTTCGTCGACGAAGTTCTCCCGCCGACTGCTGCCCTTATGAGTGCCATATACGAAGAGCACAAGTTCGTCTTTCCACATTGACATGATTCGGAGTAAATCTGATCGTCACGTACCCCAGGGACGAAGATAATTTCCTCTACGTCAGCTATTCAGGCGAGAACACGTTCGGAGGGGAAGGATGGATTGAGCTATGATCATTTTTGGGACGCTACGATCTGTCGTTGTATGGAAGCTTTGATCCGGTAGACCACCATTCGGCAACAAACGTACCAGAAATTTCCTATTCTTCATCCATCGCTTAATCCACCTCACATACCTCCCTCCCATCGTTTCGCTTGCTTGCCGCTGTATTTTACTTTCTGACGCCAGTTCGATTTCTCTTGTCCCTTTTGGTTTCTCCTTGAATCCCAAATTACAAGCAAATTGCACCTTGTATTTGAATATTTATCTTACGACGAATGATCTCGTCGAGAATGCACACCACAGATCTTGCAGTTGGCCCCTCGCTCCGCTGAAGTTGTGCTCTCTCGAATCTTAGCTACATTCATCCTCGCAGTGCTACGCCAACTGAAACAACTTCCTGACAACTTCCTGAGGTGTTTTCACCTCACGACGCACTTATCTCCGTTCAAAAGTTTGCCGATCACTACCATTATGCCACAGGCAGTGACCTCGGTGATCGGTAGCGTGGCCGAGTTGGTCTAAGGCGTTGGATTTAAGAAATTTGAATCCCAATGGGCGTAAGTCCGCGCGAGTTCGAACCTCGCCGCTACCAACACTTTTTTTTCTTCCTCTTCGCATGTTTCATCACCCTCTCGCTACTTAGCATGACTTCACTCAGAACATGGAACTGTTCTCTCACGGCATTATACAATGTTGTACGAATTCTGACACCACAATGTCGGATATTGTTGTAATTTTTTTCTTACAATGACTACCCTTGTATTCCCCCACCTCAGGTGCATATCGTGCTGGATTAGAAAAGCTATCATGCAAATGAGCAACATCGCACTGGCACGACATAGAGCCACTCACTCCCTCGATATTGTCCTGTCCTCCCGGACGCTGTCGCACCCTGACCAAACAAGATGACAACTGAATACACACGCTGGAACTTGGAACATGAAAACGATGCTTACCTGCGCGTAGGTATGAACTGTTGTTGATCGTCCTCGTTGGAAAATATATTTCCAATGCTGTCCCTCCCTCCCGGACCGGTGCGAACGCGTCTGGAATGGCCGAGGCAAGCCGTCAACCGTCTGAATGATAACACAAGTCACAAAGTCGGACTACGATGCTGACCGCGAAGGCTTGGGAACGCTCGGCTTCTGATGATCATCGGAAGCAGCTTCCGGCATGGGAGGGGCTGTGGCCAGGGCGTCCTCGGGAAACTCATCTTCCATAAGCGGTTGTGATCGAGTACCTGACGCGGGGGAGGTCGTTTCTGGGGGGACAGAAGTCAACAGTCTTTTTCTGCCCGTATCTCGTGCTGCCGTACCTTCTGCCGCCTCTTCCTCTTCCGAGCCAGAAATGGGGACTAACTTGCCGAACTGGGCATGCCCTGGCAAGAGGGAGAAAAAGCAATACGATCAACTTCAAGAAACTCGGACGACGAAGACCACGTACGCGGCAACTTTTGGATGTTGGTGAAGCCCGGATCGACGGTAACGCCGGCGTACCTGACCGAGTGTTGAACGTTGAATGCTTTCCGTTCCTTTGCTGCCACCGCCGCAACGCAGCGATTTTCAAACACAGAGCGCGCCCGCTGGGCTACTTACTTGAGGAATTCTACGAGACTCCGTTTCGTGAAGACGATCTTGGTGTCATCCCAGTCCAGCATGCCTGTAGTAGCGGTAGATGTCGTCGGTGGGGGGAGTGAGGTTTTGTGGGATCAACCCACCTAAATGCAAGGGCCAATCTCTCTCTTTGGATACATCGACGGCCTGGGATGGCGTATATCTAGGATCCGGAGGCGATAAGCTTCATGTGTATGCCTCGACTCATTGCTGTGCGCAAACGTACGTGGAAGACATTGGAAGGGGCAGGGGCGTCCTTGAAGGCTTGAAGTACGGCAGTTGGTGGATGGTTTGAGAGCCTCGTGCCAGTGGTCCAAAATGGAAAGTCCAAACTTTGTCGACTTGATCGAGATCGATCATCGCAAGCCTCAAACTATCATACTTGCTGTACCGAGCCTCCTCGTCTGACAGGACGGTCGGTACATAGCGGGAAGGTGCATGCCAAGGTTGGGGATGGGTTGAACCGCCACGCAGACGGGCCTCAATATCAACACTCTCTGTCATCCTCCAAATATATTGCTGCAAATCCCGATGGATCTAGCACCCTTCAAGTAGGCCGTAAATGTACAACTCGCAGGAAAAACCTAGATTTAATAGCGGCTCAACCGGCAGATTTAAATGAGAGAAAGCGTGAAAAGAACGTGAAACTAGAAAACATTCAAATCCATAACATCAACAATAAAAACAAGAGAGCATTGGCGTATATACCGGAAAAACAAGCGCATAAATTATCGTGCTGGGCGACTGATGAGTCTTCTATACGTATATCGGACTTGCAAGGCGATTTGGCTGCTCCGTTGGATAAGATAGAACTCCAGATGAAAATGGAATGTGTTCCGGTGTGTCCGGAAACGCAATGGATGAGCTGGATTCAAGTGGTAGATTTGTCATATGAAGAATGGCTGCAATCGTGGGTCGACGGACCGCAGAAGCAACAACAAAGTCGGATGAAATTGCACAACAGTATGATATTACCGCAATATATCCCCTTCCATTGAAACATCAAAATCATCGGGATCGAAAGACAGTGAATCAAAGTGAAGAGAGTTGAGCTTCATCTCGAAACTGAGATCGCTGGGGCGACCTGGGGGAGATAGGTGGTCATCACGGTGGATGTGAGATCCTTGGTGATACCGCGACGCAAGCTTTCTTTCCGGGCTATCAAGCTCGAGGAAGTGTGCGTCTGCAAATATGTCCTCCTCCATGGGGACATCTGGATAATTGGATGACGTGGCAGAAGTAGAGGTAGAACCACTTGGAACAGATGAGGAGGGTACCGTTGTTACATCAGGCGTTGAAGAGGGGTCATCCGGTGACGAGGAGGCAAAAGTGAAAAGACGGTGAAGTTCTCGGACAGAGAACCTAGTGTTCAATTGCTTCCTCTTGATGGTAGGGCTGGAAGATATTGACCCAATGAACGCATCGTCGGTCGTAAGAGTGCTTGAGGTCTCGACGAGAGAAGAATTCTTATTATTGTAGCTGAAATGTGGAAAGGATGACGGTTTCGCTGCAGATGTGGTATGTTGTGCTTCGCCTAGTGACGCAACGCGGATGGTGAATGACGACTCCGGTGATGAACGCTTCACGGGGTGAAAAATATTTGAAAGTGACCGCGAGGCGGCTCGAGAGAGAGAGCCTTTCTGGGTGGGTGTAGTGGGAGAGCGAGCCTCGGTCTGGTTGTGTGACGAACGGATCTGGTCTTGCATGCCCTTGAAAATTCCAGGCATGCTTTCGCTTGACGTCCAAAGCTCCTTCACATGGGGCCTATAGGAGCCCTTTCCAACATTCTTGATCGACTTCAGGGCTTCAGTCGCACGCGCTTTGAGCGTTTTGGAACGTTTAACCTTTGCATTCTCCTCCAAATCGGCAGGAGGTTCTCTGGCGCGTTTCACCTTGACGACCTCGATGACATCCGAGTCCTCCCGCGCATCTCTTCGTCCTGCGTGAGATGGCTTGTTTTCTATTATCTTTATCGCCTCGGGACGTTGTCTTTTCTCGAGCTTTCTCGACAGGAGAACCTTTGGTCTTGGTTGATGAACAGAGGTACGGCGGGAGATGGGAATAGGTAGGTTGTGATCGGATTGCTGCAAAAGGTAGGGAATATCGAGAAAATGAATGTCGGGATTCGAAGGGAAGTTGCCATGGTTTTCTGGCTGTTCGTCGGCATCAAAGTAGCACCATGGCGGATTATCTTGTTGCTCTTCCTCTGGTGGAATCACGAAGACGTGGGGTACTCGCAGACCGGATGGTAGGGCCGCAGGTCGCGTCGATCGTGGAGTGGTGTTCGGGTTCGCGATAAGTGGTGCCATAATGCAATGAGGAACAGCACTTGGTGGATATGATAAAGAGGGACTTGAAAGGTCTCTGAGTTGAGAAAAGCGATGGAGTCAAATCAGAATACTGCTCACCCAAAGAAACAACCACGACGATGACAAGGACGAAGAGGAGCCAGCGGCTGGCGAATTCAACCGTGCTGTCACAGCTTCTTTTTATGGACATTCGATCAATATGACCTGCACGTGACAAACAGACACTCGGGCCGTGGCATAGCTAGAATCCGACTACGACGTTCAAGTTCTCTGTACGATAGCCATGGCCAAGAACATGCAGATCACATTCCTCGGGACATCCAGCGGTGGCGGGCCTTCACCTTCACGCAATTGTTCGAGCCTTGGTCTGTCCACTCTCGTAGTTTCCTGCTTGCGACCCTGATAGGAACAATATCGCAAGTGGCGAGCGTCATCGGGGACGGAACTTTGTGGAGTGCGCAGTGTGGTTCGACTCACGGATACCTCGGTTTACATGCGTTATAGTGGTGGATTGTGCAGAAGGCACCACGCGTCAGTTTCATTTCCAGCCTCGTGGCAATGATGAGCAGGCGCTCCGAGCGCATAAAGTCGCCAAGCTCTTTGTAACCCACATGCACGGTACGAATTGCTCTTTCTTATACCGTGGTTGCTACGGTTTACTCCTGCCACAGCTGATCATGTCATGGGCATCGTACCTTTTTTGCGTCATGTTCTCTCTCCGCCACTAATCCTGAGTGGATCAGAAGTTCTCCTTCCTACAAAACCTGTAAGTGCCTTACCTCTGACGAGGCCAGTAATATGTCTTATATCGTTCTTTTCCTCGAGCCACCTCGCATCGACATTTATGGTCCAGCTGGGCTACGGACCTTTGTGCGCTCTATCCTTACGATGACCCTCACCAAGACTACAGACACTTATGCGGTACATGAGCTACTTACACATGAATGCCCGCGAACATCTTGCGATGCCATGTCACTCCATACCAGTGAATGTCCGGGTTTGGATGTTTTATGTGACGACCAAGGCTTCTGGCAAGGATTCGCTACCTCCCGTGGACGCCTTGGGGACATCATTGTCGATGCGGGGCCTATATCTCATCGAGGTAAGTAACGTTGACACATCCGAATCGGGTAGCTCAATGTGTGTCAAATTTAGATCCATGTATTGGGTACATCATCAGAGAGCCAGATTTCCCTAACCGCAAGCTTGCGTTACTGGGAGATACAAATGATGCGTCGGCTATCGAGCCTCTCCTTCGGTTTCCTTCACCATCGCTTCTTGTTCACGAAGCCACGGATACATGCATACCTGCTTCGGTGGATCCACAAGCGCGCAGGAAGCGGGAAAAGGTTGAAGAAAAAGTAGTGGCGAGGGGGCACTCGACGCCGACGATGGCGGGAGGTTTTGCAAGACGAGTAGGTGCTGAGCGGTTGGTGCTGAATCACATCGGGAGCCGGTAAGCAGATACGCGTTACCTTTTCGGGAGAGGTGTAACGGGGTCGTATGTGGACAGATTCCCTGCCCCACGGCAGTTCAAGAATGAGCGCGATGTCCGCTTTGCTGTAATCGACGAGATTGCTCGACAAGCAAGCGAGGCATGGGGGATGGGGCACGCGCAAGTTGCATATGATTTTATGAGAGTGAACATACCTGCACCTTCAGTTGCTGAGACGCAAGTAGAAGAAGGGGAAGTAACCATAGTCACGGTCGCGGGGTCAAGCAATATTGGAAACGATGAAGTTGGTTGGGGCAGGAGAAGGGGAAGCAGCGACACCGGGCAGCAAAGAGGGAGGAGGCCAATGCGAGGACGGCGGATGCGGGGTAACGGTGGTGGGGAAGATAGACAGACGGAATGACGGCAAGGAGATGAGACATGGCAGGACTGAATTCGGCGCTGGTCACTAGGTATGTATTTCAAATGTATAGAGAACGGATATTCGGTGGTGTTAGATAAGCTACAGTGAGTGGGCTGGGAAAAAGAACGCAAGAGGGAGGGTGGTGTTTTGATGGAAGCGGGTCGGGTATCTAGAGATGTGAGGGAAGGAGGCGCATGCGGCATCGGGATTAGTGCTGCCATAAGGTGTGAAGTCGAGGCAAACACGAGGCGCGGTGATACGGTCGGCACGGAGAGTAGGAAGGAGTCGGGTGGGGTGCGAAGGCGGGGGACGGGGATGGGCGGGGAGTGGACGAGGCTGGGAAGGGGTAGGAGGGGGGTAGGAGAGAGTGGCAGGGGTGGGAGGGTTATTTGTACATCTTTGGGATGCAGTCACATTCCAGTCACAGGACCAAGACTATAGTGGGTAGTGGGGGGGGGATCAACTCAGTGAGCTCCCTGGCTTTTTGTCGCCCCTTGTCCTTCTCTCCCAGCCAACGCCAAGTCCAGCCCTCAATCAGCCCGCATCTCCCTCCGCCCCCGCTGTCCCCCTCTCCGTCTCTCACCCGATCACCCCCTCTCGCACATATCCCCGCCCTGATCCACTCAAATCTGCCCCTCCATCACCCGTTCCTGCCCAGATGGCCTCCAACGCTCCAATAAACGGCGTCAAATTGTCACGTGAGTTCTTTCTCCCCATTGTCCTCCCCTCCCCTCCTCCTCGACATCCATATATGGTCTACCCGCTCTTTTCTTCCGTCATCATCCACTCCTTGTCTTTTCTGCCCATCTCCCTCTCCCTCCCCCTCCCACATCCATGCAATCAGAGCCTTACCACATAAATAAACTAGCCATCGACGACCCTCATAGGATCGTCAAGGTCGTCGCTTCCGATGGAAAGACCAGCGAGCAACGCGAGCTTGCTTATACAAATTGCAAAGTCATCGGCAACGGCTCCTTTGGTGTCGTATTCCAGGCAAAACTCCTCCCTGACTCGTCCAAGAACACGGAAGACATCGCAATCAAGAAAGTCCTTCAGGACAAGCGCTTCAAGGTGCCTATTCACTCCATCATTTTTTTTTCTCTGTCAACCAAAAAAAAAAATACAATTCGAAAATTAAAAGAAAAAAACGATTTTCTTTTGTTTTCTGTGTGCTGACATGCGCTCGACAGAATCGCGAGCTACAAATCATGAGACTCGTCTCTCATCCAAATGTCGTCGACCTCAAGGCTTTTTTCTACTCCAACGGAGACAAGGTTGGCTCTCGCAAGCCATATGATCTAGTTGGAATCTAATGTCCCTTTAGAAGGACGAGGTTTATCTCAACCTTGTGCTTGAATATGTACCTGAAACTGTGTATCGTGCTAGTCGCCACTATTCGAAACTCAAGCAGCCAATGCCCGCTCTTCAAATCAAACTGTACATGTATCAACTCTTGCGCTCTCTAGCCTACATCCACTCAGTCGGCATCTGCCATCGTGACATCAAACCTCAGAACCTGCTCCTAAACCCCGCTACCGGGGTGTTGAAACTCTGCGATTTTGGGTCAGCCAAGATCCTCGTGGCGGGCGAGCCCAACGTCAGCTATATCTGCTCGCGGTATTATCGCGCACCAGAGCTTATTTTTGGAGCCACCAACTACACGACGAACATCGGTCAGTTCCCTCAAAGCTTCGTATGGCCCGCTTCATGTTTTCCCTAAACAGATATATGGTCGACGGGTTGCGTTATGGCCGAGTTGATGTTGGGACAGCCGCTCTTCCCCGGTGAGAGTGGGATCGATCAGTTGGTGGAGATCATCAAAGTCCTTGGCACGCCATCCCGAGAACAAATCAAGACAATGAACCCCAACTACATGGAACACAAGTTCCCACAGATCAAACCTCATCCGTTCAACAAGGTTGGTTTGCCCTTGGATGTCACAGCGTGGGTGTATCTGATGGATATCTGCAGGTTTTCCGACCGCGTACGGCACAAGAAGCGATAGATTTGGTGGCGAAGCTCCTCGAGTATACTCCCGGTGCGCGGTTGAGCGCAGTGGAGGCCATGGTTCACCCGTTCTTTGATGAGCTGCGTGGGGAAGAAGCGAGGATGCCAAACCAGAAGGAATTCCCTCCTCTGTTTAACTTTACGCGAGAGGGTGAGTAGGATAAATCACACAGAAAAACGGACGACTGACGGCTGAACGTGAATGTGCAGAGCTGTCTGTGCGGCCCGAGCTGAACCGACAGCTTGTACCACCACACTGCATACCCGAACTGCGCTCACGGGGCATCGATTTGGACACGTTCGAGCCGATACCGTTGGAGCAGTTGAGGATCACGCTGGATTGATGATTCTGCAGCAGAAAGGGAATGCGTCGAGAGAGAGAGGGAGAGCATGTGTGTTTTATCTGATTGTGCGTATAGTATGATATCGAATTGCGAGCGACTCGCTGTGTGGATGGTCGTCGCTGTATTGTTACTTTTGTCCACATGCTGCGATGGCTGTACATGTGAATGGCGCAAACGACGAAAAAGTGAGACGAGAATGGCGCAATATTGCAAGTTGGTTTTCTACGTTGAGATTCCAATGGATGGACGGATGCCGCTGAACTCGCTCCTTGAACTTCGCTTAGACGTAACTCCGTCCTCGGCTACAACCAGTGACCCGCTCTCTCGTTCACCCGGAAGCGAGTAGCAGCCCCCGTCGACATGCAGACCACCACCCCCTTCCAGCCTCCCCCTCGCAAGCTCTGCGTGCGTCATCAGCGCATTGCAGACGAGGGAACCAATCTAAAGCTCCAGCAGGTCAGTTCCTCCCGTTTCAGATGAACACCGGGTTCTGATCCGTCCCCACAGGCCCTCGACGCCCTCCCAGAAGAGGAGCGAAAAGTCGTCAACACCATCTGGTCCAACTTCTCATCCTCCCCCCATGCCCGCAGAGAGCTCATCCTCCAGGGCATCCTCACCATGTGCTGTTTCTCTCAGCTCTCTCTTCTCACGGAGCAGCTCGGCCATCTGATCAGAATAGACCCCTTTATCGTCCTTCCCCGCGAGGTCTCGCTCAAGATCCTTTCCTACCTTGACGCCACGTCCCTCTGTCGTGCTGCCCAGGTCTCCAAACATTGGCGCACCCTTGCCGACGACGACATCCTCTGGCATGAAATCTGCCAACAGCACATTGGACAAAAGTGTCTCAAGTGTGGCTGGGGCTTGCCCATTCTCGGACGCAGGCGTCTGATCCACCCCCGCTCCGCATCCCCTTCGTCTAAGCATGAGTCGGACTCCTCCGAACTCCAACTCGATAGACCCTTGAAGCGCCCGAGGTCTGATCATCACCCCCATCCACACGATCCCCCGACAGCCCCGTCCTCTTTCCGTGCCTCTGCTTCAGCCTCACCGCTCCCCAGCTCGAGTTCCAGTCCCCAACCCCCCGATCTCCTCGCACTCCATGCAGGCACTCCGCCGCAGATGATGACCCGCCCGTGGAAGGACGTCTACAGCGAGCGCCTTGCCGTCGAGCGTAACTGGCGCCGCGGTCGATGTCTTGTCCGCACGCTCCGCGGACACACAGATGGCGTTTTGTGTCTCCAGTTCAACGAAACCCTTCAGCACCCATCCTTCCCCATCCTTATCACAGGTTCCTATGACCGCACGGTACGCGTATGGAATCTCGAATCCGGTCAAGAGATCCGCTGTCTCAGAGGCCATACGAGGGCTGTTCGGGCGCTCCAGTTCGACGAGGCAAAGCTGATTACCGGCAGCCTGGATCACACCATCCGTGTGTGGGACTGGCGCAAGGGAGAATGTCTACGCACCCTAGAAGGACACACCGATGGTGTAGTCTGTCTCGACTTTGACGCGAGCGTCCTGGCTAGCGGTAGTGTCGACTCCACCGTCAAGATATGGAACTTTTGTACGGGCGAGGCGTTTACTCTTCGTGGTCATTGCGATTGGGTAAATTCCGTCAAGTTGTGGGATTCTCACGAGAGTGCAGATTCCTCTCCCAATCCTTGTCGGTCCACGCTCAAAATCGAGACCGGCAAGATGCTCTTCTCTGCCTCTGATGATGGCACCATTCGACTTTGGGATCTCGCACAACGGACATGCGTGCAACAGCTCCATGGGCATGTCAGTCAGGTCCAGAGTCTACGGATTCTAACAGTGGATAATGATGAGCCAGAGGGAGACCATACCTTGCGTTCCTCGGACGCTGTGACCGAGCATTTCTCTTCGGATGTCGTCCAATCATGTAGTGGATCTAATCCAACTGATATCTGCACCGTCGTCACGCATGATACGCGAAAGTCAAACGAGAGTACGGACGAGAAGCAGATCGCAAACGGCATTGTGAGCAGCTTGACGACCACCACGATCGGAAGGCCTGCCAGGAAGCCTGTGTTGATATCGGGCAGCCTCGACAACACGATCAAGATCTGGGACGTCGAAACTGGCAAGGCCACCCGGACCTTGTTTGGGCACATCGAAGGCGTGTGGGCGGTGGCGTGCGATAAACTGAGACTCGTTAGTGGGAGTCACGATCGCACGATCAAGGTCAGTGCAGGCGTCTTTTTGTATCGTGTTTACTCGGGACTGAATCCCTTGACTGTAGGTGTGGAACCGCGAAGAGGGCAAATGTATGACTACGCTTTTTGGCCATCGTGGTCCGGTGACTTGTATCGGACTTGGTGAAGAGAAGATTGTGTCTGGGAGTGACGATGGCGACTTAAGGGTATGGAGTTTTAGTGATCACAAATAAGCGTCGATTCCCCCTTCCCCTCTCACTTGTCGTTCTGCTTTGCATGATCTGTAGGTTTTTGTTTTTGTCAGGCGTACCTTATATCCCTCATTATTCGTAATTTGTGTTTTGATTTAAAAAATAGGAAACAATTTGGGATCTACACCCGCAGCCAGGTCCAGAAACGGCGATTCGCTTTGACTTTTATTCTGCGGACTGACAGCTTTGTGGACCCCCTTTTTGTGCAAGCGATGGTCCACACAAACCTCCATTGTCCCATATCATCGCAAAATGGATCAGCATAAACCGTATATAATGGGCCTGGCCGGCTCGGTGTGCACCAAGTTCCCTCTCCCTCTCTCCCTTGAACATCTCCCCTCGTTGATTCGGTCGTCTGTGACGCCATGGCCTTTCCTTTCGCTCTTTCGCGCATGATCATTCTCAGTAAGTTCACCTTAATTCTGATCTGTTCCTCCGCCGACGGTTTCGACCACAGCCCTCCTTCTTATCATGAATACCATCTCCACCGTCCTTTCCGCGATCGCTCTTCACGAAAAGTCCCCCGTAGGAGGTATGTGTGTGATGATCCAGATACTTGCCATGCGAGCCGTCGTAACTGAAACATCCCAGGCTTCCAAGTCGTTGTCGTCTCCTTCGGTGTCCTCAACGCACTGGCCATCATCAGCTGGTAAGCGGTCTCATTCTCCTCGCGTGCGCTCGCGCCTGGCAACTCAGTCCCGCGGTTCCAGTCTTTTCCACCAGAGTGCGAACCCGGAGGAAGAAACCAGCAACGTCCGAAACTTGGGCCTCTTTGGTTTCTGCGGGTTACTTGATCTCGGTAAGAGAGTCTTGTACTCACGCTCGGTGGCTCGTGGTGCTGACACCCCCCCGTCCAGCTCTGGCCGTATCGTTGACGGTCCATGCACGACAGGATGGTGGCGTGGGCCTCTGCAACGACTTTGCAAAGTCAACCGTCCCATGCATCCCTGCGGGCGTACAGCTCGGCGTGGCATACACTTCGCCCATCCTCGGTGAGTCGTGTCTTGGGGGGGAGGAAGTCCAAGCCAAGCTCATCTTCTGCCTTAGCAATGATCGGCATCATCATCTCGTGGATCGACAAGTTTCCCGGCGCTGTCAAAGTGACGCCGCGGTACCCGATTACGAAGGCGCCCAGCTCCCATTTCGCGGCGCACGCGCATGAACTGGACAACAAATATACGCCTGCTCCAGTCAAGATGTCCTCCAGACCACGGAACAATTCGGGATGGACTGACGTGCCGATTTGCTGATCTGACTGGCTCTCTGTTGTCGACGGCCCTGTATTGATAATGATGTTTTGTCGGGCGCTCTAGGGCTGGTTCCTGGAGGTCAGCCTTGGAATATGTGTACGCACCCTGTTATCCATGTAGCACTCGTTTAGTCTTTCACGATGTAATAAAAAAACAGCAACTATGCATTTGAGATGGGAGGTGCATTAGGAGAGTCTATCCGAGTGAACGCGTCCTCTGGTAAAGAGTTTTGAGCCCAGAAATTATCCCACTCGTCAGGTTCCTCGGTCGGCCCAAGCTCGTTCTCGGCGGTGAAGCTATCAAGGACACATCCAGCATCCAGCGGAACAACCTGATCTTTCTGCTCCTCACCGACAGGGTGAGTAGTGATCGGCTGTGGGTTCGCTCTTGCGTGCAACGCGGCGGATGAAATGGTGCTTCCTGATACGACAGAGAAGCCCTCTGCCGTGACGATGTAGTTACAGGACGCGGGTGGAGCGACCGAACTAAAGACGACAGAGAGACGCCGGATGAGGACCGGTTGGTCATCGATCGGCTTTTCGGGCACCTGGCATGCCGCAGCGGACGTCCCGCGGACGGCGGCTGACTGCCGCTTCTTGGGTGTTTCGCTCCCGTCGAGGTACCTCCTCCTCTTCGTCCGCGCGAGGAACACGCGGGCATTTACCTGGTTCGCCCACACGAGGCCGAGCGCAGCCTCCTTGCGCTCTTCGCCCGGAACGGTGTCTGGTCGGCCAAACAACCTAGACTGGTTTCGATAGCCGATCATGTCGCCACCGCCGCCAGGAGGGTCGCCACGATCGATGACATCGATGACCTCGTTCAGGACGAGCACGGCGATGCGGTACGTGTGTGCGATGCGGTGCAGGTGGGAGGATATTTCGGAGATCCTGCGGGAACGCTCGACGAGGGTCTTTGTGGTGGTTTTCCCGGCGGAATGGAAGAGCTCGGCGAGGGCGTCGATGACGAGCAGTTTGAGGGGCTTCGAGGATGGGTTCTTGCGCGCGGTATCGATGTATTGTGGGAGGAACGTGGAGAGGACGTGGACGAGCCTGGGTATCGTGGGCGTCTGGACGGTCTGTATGTCCGAGAGGGCACAAAAAGAGGGGGAGAGGAGGGGATGTGCGTCCAAGATCTGCTGCAGTCGCGTTGTTTGTAGATGGTCGGCGATGGTGATGTAGCATGCGGAGCCCGATAGGCCGCCAAGATCGCGGGGGAGCTGTACGAGGAGAGAGATCTGGAGGGCGAGTTGGGTCTTTCCTGCAGCGCTGGGGGACGAGATGCTTCAGGGTTTTGTTTCCGTGGCACACAGAGGAACAGAGTTATACCTCTCGCCGACGACCTCCCACACCATGCCGGTCGCGATCCCTCCCCCGAGGATGGCGTCGAGTTCGGAGTCGCCTGTTGTAAAGGATTCATTATCGCCGGACAAGAATTCTTGGAGCGGACGAGGGGGCTGGGCGCGTTGCCTGCAGATGAGAGATATGATCTTGTCGACCTCGCGAGGGGGTATTTTGCATGCACGAGATATGTCGCTCGGTGAGGCCAAAAGGACGTCGGAGAGGTCCGTAAATCCACCTGATCGATCACGCAAGTGCGTTTGTGGGGTACAGATAGAGAAGAAAACGAGAACAGACCGACCTTTTGCGAGCGCCGTCTTTTGCACGGCAGAGAGGGCGGACGCGTCGGACATGCCTGGCAGACGTTCTCACCGTCCGACGCCCATATGCGACCTCTACTCGGAGTCCGTTCCTTGGCCACCAGAGCGACCGCCATTTACACCAACCCCGCCAACGCACATGTCCCTGCAGTGACCTCTACCCCGCAAGCCCTCACGCGTCGGCAACGCGAAATATTGGATAGCGCATTGCGTGTCGACCAGGCAGGAGAAGTCGCCGCCAACTACATTTACAAAGGGCAGATGGCCGTACTGGGGCGGAACCCGACGGTTGGCCCTCTGATTCAGGTGCGCTTTGCAGAACCATCTCTCGCGTTCGTATCGGACGACGTCGGACAGGAAATGTGGGATCAGGAAAAACGACATCTCGACGTCATGGACAAGTTACAAGCACAACATCAGGTGCGGCCCACGATGCTCTCCGACGTGGCCAAGGTGGCTGGGTATGGCCTCGGCGTCGCCACTGCACTCTTGGGCAAAGAAGCTGCGATGGCTTGTACTGAAGCAGTCGAGACAGTCATTGGCGAACACTACGACGAGTATGTCTCGCTGCACGTTCCACTCCTCTGCTTAACATGCTCTTCTCCAGCCAACTAAAAGACTTTGAATCACTGCCATCGTCACATCCCAGCATGCCAGTGCTACGAGACGTCGTCAGAGAACTGCGGGACGATGAACTGGAACACCTCGACACTGCAGTCCAACAACATTCACAGCGAGCCCCAGCACATGCACTTTTGAGTACCCTTGTCGGCGGGGGTTGCAAGGTAGCCATAGAACTCTGCAAACGGTTTTAGGACGGTGCACGATACGACATGCGTATGGACATTCTATCCAGCATACATCTACCACGCTTTCAGTGCTCAGTGAGAGAATCGCCTCTCCGTTTGCCCGTCCACTTGTACTTTAGCTACGGTAAGAGGTGTAATCAGCAACAGAGCGCCAACGGACCATGCAGTCCTTACGTGTGTTTGCGATGCGAGGTAGTAAATGGCTCCGGGAACGAATACGAAGCCGGTCAGCGAGATCAAGGTCGTGCGGCGGGTGAAACGAAAGTGTTTGTAGGCGTCCTCGCGCTGTAGCATTGTCAGAACGCAATTCCTGGTGTTTATAAACATTCAAATTACGCACCATGCGATTCCATCGTTCAACAGCGGGATCGACCTAGGAATGACGGTGTCGGTCAGACGCGACAGACACGAGAATGTGTGTTTGGTACCTTGAGGTAGCCTGTAAGATGGTCAGCGGTGGAAACGACGAGGAAGAACGCGCCCGGACGTACTCGCAGCGGCCATTTCTAAATGGTGGTGCAGTACAGGAATTTGTTGTGCACTGTTTGGCCCAACGGGAATATGTTGCAAGTGGCCACCTTCCGGGTCTCGTTTTTACCACCACCACCACCTCTCGTCTTGACAACAATGGCTTACAACCGCGACTGGGACAAGGGTAAAGATCACTGGCCTGACCAAAGCTATTGGCCGGCAGATAACAGAGGAAACATGCGCGGCCGAGAAGACGAATACTATGGCGACGGAAAGCGCCGAAAGTATAACAATGGGGTATGTCCACGCGTTCGTTTTGCGTTTTCCAGTTCTTACTTGCTGCAGGGGTATGACGCACACTCCTACGACGAATCCGCCTACGAGTCCGGTTTCGGTCAGTCCAATTCAAGCAGACACACCGACTCCGCACCCGACTATGGAAATGACGACCGTCATGCCAAGGGCTTCCATCCTAAGAAGCGCCTGGTCCCAAGCGAACCCAGTTCGCATGTCATCTTTCTGGGTTTAGACCCTGATTTCTCAGAGGCGGATGTTTGTCGATACACTTTACATGTCCTTCGATACAAAGCTGAATCCATCTTCATACTTTAGTTGCAGGCTTACCTCTCCAGCCACGGGTGCAACATCGAAACCGTCACCATCATAAGAGACAGATCATCAGGCACTTGCCCTATTCATATTATACGCCGTATAGCACATTGACGTGTGTGACTATTGGATTTTTGAAGGTATCTCGAAGGGCTTTGGTTTCGCTCAGTTCGCGAGCGTGGAACACGCCCGTGCATTTGTGGACCCTCTATTTCCATTCGTTCAAGTTCCACCTCCAGCGTCCCATGGGGCTTCAGCCAAAGCAGCCTTTTACAAAGCCCTTGAGACGGGCACTCCACATAACGGTCGCAGAGTGAAAATCGATTATTCCCAAAGCGCTTTACCTCACGACAAAGGCCGTCGGCAAAACATGAACGATGGAACACGTGATATTGGCAACGCTCCCGCCGCTGTGTTGCTCTTCCGTGGATTGGACCCCCTTTCCGGCCCTCAAGCCATAGCACAAGCAATGATGGGTTCCGCAGGTGCTGGAAAGGACGGTCACAAGGGCATGAAGCGAATCATTCTTATCAAGGACAAAGTGACCTTGGCTAGCTTCCAGTTTACTTTTGTGGAATTCGTCGACATTCAGGTACTCTCATTTCTGATGGTGTCACTCTCATGCTTATTTCCGTAGTCCGCGTCTATCGTTCTAGCGAACACTATGTCACCACAAATCCATCCCTCCGGCTTTCGCATTTCCGACAAACCTGTTGCGGCCTCGTTTGCACACCCATACTCCTTTCAACAAGTCGCGGATTACATGCTTCGTGATGACACTGCGATCACGTCGTCTCTCAACCTTGGTGGTGTTGAAAACACCTTTGTCAAGTACTGGGATGAGTCAGCGACCGTTGCCGTCTTGGAGTTCAAGGTAGATGAAACGGTTGCCACACAGGCTCCAGAAGGAGCCACTGTTACTCCCAAGGAAAAAGAGAAGAGGAAGAAAGCCAGAGGTGTGTCGGAAGATCGTCTGTGCTCGTGATGATCTCACATATTACAGATGAGTCTTCGAAGAAACCACCAGCACCATCCGCGTTGCCAGTCTCTGACAAACCAGTCACTCTCAACTTCAAGGCAGGAGCAACGGGTGGTAAACCCTTGGCATCACTTTCGGCACCGAAACCCCTAGGATTTTCTGCAGAAGAATTTGACCCTGGGGATGAAGAGGCGGGGCTCGAGCCTGCAGCTGAAGACGACAAAGGTTTCCATTCTTTTAATGCGCTTTCTGTCTGGTTTACTCACCCTGATCATAGCTGCGGCAGCTAAAAAGGTTGCACCTTTGATCGCCAGTAAAAAGGCACGAACTCTTTTTCAACGTGGCCAATTATCTAACTTCTATCTAGACTGCCAACAATATTCAGAAATGGAACCAAGTTCAAGAAGAACTCAAGGAAGGTCCAACATCAGTGGTACCTAGGGTTCAGATCGAAACGTCAAGTGTCGAAACGAGCAGCTTCCACCTGTCAATCTCCCAGGTTTCTACGTCAATCTCCAACGGGCCGTCGACAGCGACGACTCCAGAACCGGTGGAAGCCGACTTTGAGTTCTCTGACACAAATGCGATGACATGTCTACTCTGTGCAAGGCAGTTCAAAAACATCGACCAACTCAAGCGTCACAATAAGGAATCTAATCTTCATAAGGCTCGTATCGTCATCTGTTCTTCGTGCTTGCTTACCAGATGGAACTAACCACTGTGATTTCTATCTTTGCACATCGCTCGCTGGATATTGCTCTCGTTCAAACGCAACAGAAAAACTTCAAGGACACAAATCTGCGCGATGTCGCTCGCCAGAAAGTGGAGACTACTCGAAAGACCTCTACCCTCAAAGTAGCCGAAGCCGAACAACCCAAGTATCGCGATCGCGCATCCGAACGTCGAATTATGCATAACCAGCCAGACACTCCGATGCCTGAAAATGGTTCAACTACTACAGTTCAGAAAAAGAAGCGATTTGCTGAAGGACCTCCTCCGCCACCCTCGCCACCTCCTGTCCCTCTAGCCCCGGCCAAGGACGACAACAACGTTGGCAACAAACTATTGAAAATGATGGGCTGGAAAGAAGGCTCAGGTCTGGGTACAGAGGGTGACGGTCGTGTTGACCCGATGTAACAATCATTTCTGACTCTTACCGGGATAATTACGTGCTGACCAGTTGTGTAGCCAAACCGCTATCTATGCACAGGGCGTCGGCCTCGGTGCTAGCAAAGGCAAGGAACTGGGCAAATATACTGAAGGTTACTCGGGCTACGTGCACATGGCTCAAGAAGCGGTAAGTGCGATAGGACGGACAGAGATGACGACGTCAAGCCGCAACTTCTCACTCTTTTGTCGCAATGCAGGCTCGGGAGCGCTATGGGAGCTGAGCGCTATTACTCAGATTACTCACATAAGCTGTTTGGTTTATCACGATGTTTGCTGCATGTTACATTGCATTCTGTCGGGGAATTTATGTGTATATTATTTCAACAACTTATGCAGGACGGTGCCACTAGTACGAACTCGATACAAACCAGATCTAGACATATCACAAAGCTAAGAAACCCATGATAGGAGCTAGGAATAAGGCTAGCTTGTTGTGCGTTGTCTTCAATAGTCCTGAATTCGCCTTTTGTGCGGCTGCTTGCGTGGGCTTGGCTACACCTGTCCACCCGGGAAGCGTCGCCGAAACAACAGGACTCGTCGACGGAAGAGAGACTGTCGCAGGGCCCCGCTGACATGTGAAATAAGAAGCCTTCCGGCGAGGACATTATCAGCTAGACCTCTTATATAGCAGATGTGCAGTACGCACTGCGACCACAGGACCCAGCCTAGTGTACTGGATATGTCCCATCCGTCAGAGTCGTTTGGCAGTCCACCGCAACAAGTTCCAACGGCTCACCTTTGCGTAACCGTCCAATGCAAAGATGCCACCACCTGTGTTCTCTCGAAAGAGGTCAGGCGGTGGCAAAAAGTCGGCTGGCTGGGCAAACACCAGGAGTACGTATCTGAATAAAAATAAATAAAAAATTAAAAATATCAGAACGACACGTCGCCGTGTTCTCCCTTTGGTCTCCACAGTCCACACGTTCTCGCGCGAAAACAGAAAGAGAAAGAGAGGGAAAAAAAAAAGGGACTCACCGATGTGGTCCATTCCCCACAGGAGGATTCGGCGGGATATACCGGGTGACGACGGTAGCTCCTAACATGGACACGTCTGCATGCGAAGACGCTTCGCATCGCTCGACCATCAGTCATCTTCACACCCACGAACAGACATGACACACCAGGAACGGCCGCATTGTTGACTAGCCAATGGCGTCGTTGACCTTGGCGTTGGTCTGACCCCGGCGGGCCCGCGTCGATCATCATGATGGTGTACGGGCCATGGAGTGGTGTCGACGCGTTGATGGCCGTCAACGACAGGTCCGGTTCGTACAGAGCCTCTGTGTGTGGACCAGATTAGCCGAGGCGGTCACGGTGTCCCGCCAATTGATTCGGTGATGTACGCACGTTCTCTCGATACATGTTGTCCGATGGTGATGGTCCCCAGACCTTTCAGAGAGACGTTGAGAACAGCGTTTGGGGTGAACGTTTCCAAGACTGACGGGACCAGTCCCGATTGGTTGAAGTGAGCTTTGACGGCCTCTGCCTGGAACGCGGTTCCGTTCTGTGCCAGCACAGAGGGTAAGGTGCAAACAGCAAGGTGGAGGCCTAAGAGCTTGAAAGATAACATGTCGTTTGTGGTGCAAAGAACACCCGAATTCAAACTTTCACTCGATGCCCTTTTCCGAACAGGATTCCAGAATCAGGATTTGGTATGCTCGCCGTACGGCAGGGACATGTGGATGACGAAAAACTAGTGCAAGCAGATACAATAGATACAGATAGAAACATACATTTGGCTTACAAGGGCAATGATATGTCATGTCAAGTCCGCGTTTGTTTCTGCTTCCAACCCGAAGTCCGATACTGTGGGGAGGTCAGGCAATCCAACCACAGGCGATGCCACCTCGGAATGCGAGTCACCAGCCTCGCTCGCCAATCCCTGCGTCCTTCGTCTTTCCCTTCGTCTCGGAGCCGTAGACGTTGGAGATGAAGGCAAGCTTGCAAGATCAAAGCCGTCTGCTTTGAGTGCCGCCAACATATTTTGCGCACGGTGCGCAGCGTCAGCGCCGTCGGTGATGACAAGTGATATAGCAGGTTTGATTTCTGGTTTGGCCGTACGATCCCGACGTGCCTTGCGGGAATTATTCCCGGTGCGCAGCTTCTCTAGCAAGTTGTCCAAGACTGCGTTGTCTTCCAATAGAGGACCGGATTGTTCTAGGGCGTTCTGTCGGTGTAGTCTCGACTCTGCCATAGCCTGCTTGCGTTTCTCCATTGCGAGCTTCTCCTCGGCTGCTGTCTGATTATCCATCATACATTTCTGAGGAGAAAGGCACTGTCAACAATCCGCCCGTCAAAGTCACAATTCCTAGAGTCTCACCCTGTACGAAGTGACGAAGGTCTTGAAAATCGCAAAAAACTCGGTCGATGACATGTTTTTGTCATCTTCACCATAGTACGCAACCACCTCGATGAAAGCAGTTTCCGCGTGGTTAACATCATCGACAAGGTCATCTAGCCTCGCAGTGGCCTTGCCAACGAACTGCCACATCTGCATGCTAAATCCATCGTTTTGAGCCATTTCAACGTAATGCTCGTTCAATTCTTGACGTATACGCTTGAGACCGTCTCGGAGAACGATGAGATCCTTCCTGACATCCTGCACATTGACTATGCGAGGTGTTAGATACTAAAGTAAGACATGAATCCACACGAACCTCGGTAGGCTTCCGCCGGTTTATTCAGCTCCTCAATGAACTCCACCATATCAGGGAAGTGTTTGTGAATGGTCCTTTCAAGGAAATGCAGAAGCGTGGTATTGTTGACGGATTTCGTATCAACAAGCTTCTCAAGACTTTGAGGACGATTAAAGGCAGGAAAAAGTGATAGCGCAAACCTTGTTAATGCTGCTGACGCGGAAACCAAACGCGCCACCTTTGATGCCAGTACCATTCATATAGTTACCAATCATAAGAATTAGCTAGCGAATAGTGAATAACAACTGAGCGTATTGATGAGGGAGACTTACATTCAGCACTTCTTTGAACTGCTTAGCATGGAGCAAGGCTTTGCTAGCCTGACTAACTTTCCTAGCACCCTTCCAGCACACTCAGTTGCGTAACGAGGGATTGTTGAAGAAGAATTCACCTCATCGAGTAGTAACCGTTGCTCCTCAAACTTGCATTTGTAAAGCATGCCCTCTATCCGAGGACCAAGTCGCTCAATCTGGATGAGTTTCACCATCAGACGGTCAGATGCGTGCAAGCCAGCGAGCTCTTCAGCTTCAGCTTTCCGATACACGTTGAGCTTGCCAACCTGACAGAAATTGAGTATTAATGACGGTAGTCTCGTGTCAGGGGTTTTACCTGTTCAGGAGTTGGCAAGACACCCTTCAGTTCGCTGAGGAAAACCTCGGTACACAAATCTTGATCAAATTGTTGTATCCGTCGAGCAATCTCCTCTGGCTCTGACGTTTTTACCCGCTGGATGAGAATTTCTGCGTGAGGATAAACAATGTGGCTATGTTGTTCAGGACGAACTTTCGAACGACGTACCAACACGTTTCTTGGTCTGGGGATCAAGCACACTCTTCAGTTCGGCTTGCCTCTGTCGAGCTGTTGAGGTAGGTGAAGGCGATAAGTCTGAGCCAAGGTTGTTTTGACTGCAGTTCCAAATAGTTTCACGCACCCAGTAGATTGATCATAAGCTGCTTCGCCTTGAAGTCTTCCTCCATCTCCGACCACACTCCATCACACTGTAGTTTCTTCAACATTTCCTGTTCCCTTTGAGTATCCTCACCACTCCACAGCGTCTTGGAAACTTGCTGATGGGGAAGCTTGTCCCACTGAAGTTGTTTCATCTTAATGCCGGGCGTGTAAGGCATATCCTTGCGGGAAGAAAGCATAACAGAAAGGTTGGCCCCGAGAAGCATGGAAGCGCGAGCAGAACTTGGGGCAGAGCTCGAGGCGGAGGCGATCCCCCTCATCGAAGGAGGAGGCGGTGGAGGCGGTGGGGGCGGCGGCGGGAATGAGGCACCAGAGGATGGATTTCCCAGGAAACCAATTGGAGGTGGTGGTGGTGGTGGAGGTGGTGGTGGAGGAGGCGGGCCTTCATCGTCATCTGCATCACCTTGAGGCGGAAGGGGACGACCCCCAGATGGAAGGGTGGGTGGCGGAGGTGGCGGCGGGGGTGGTGGCGGGGGTGGTGGCGATGGTGGCAGTAATGATGACGACGAAAGGTCTGCGGAATCCGATTCTTCAGGAAGTGTAGGAAGTGACGTGGTACTGTTGTCTGGCATTGATGGAGCACGCCCATGAGCATTGAGTCGCCTTGCGAGTTGCTCAGAGAATGATGGGGGTTGAGGACCACGCGAGCCTTCCGCAGAGTTGTTGAGTGAGCTAACAGACGTAGCATTGGTGTCGTTAGTCAGGGCGCTAGACCCACTGTAAGTTGATTGTCCGAATTCGCTCTCAATATCATGTTCATTGCCCCGCAATGACATATCATGATCACTGGGACCAAGTGATTCATCAAGATAGGGGACGACAAGGTTACTGGAGCGATTCCTCCGAAGTGAAGGAGTATCTTCGCTGGCCATGAGTCTGTTTGTCCGCCTTGGTGAACCGCGAATACTACGAGGGCTAGCCATGTGTCCACCTTCCGGAGAGAGCTGTCCGAATCGTTAACTAGCGATGTAAGTCTTCACGTATGAACCTACAATCTTGACACCGGCAACGAGTTGGTGCCGAATTTGCTCGCGTACATCCGCTTCGTCTGCGTCCATGAACTGGGAGTCGCGACCAATGTGTGCTGTTGATACTCGAGCAGATTTCGTCAACCCATTAGGACGAATGCGGTTAGAATTATCTCTCTTCACGTCGGTCTTTCGAGGCGTAGCGTCTCGCAAATCTTCATCCGATTCCTCAGTACCGTCCTCACCTTCACCATTACTGGCTCGTTTCCTTCTCCGGCCCTTACCCTCAAGAATGTCGATTGTCTTCGTCCGCTCAAAATGTTTGTTGAGTACCTCAATGAGCGTCTTCCGATCCATGGACCCAGTGTTCGATTCAATGATCTTGTCCACACCCTTCCCAACTTCCTTCAACATCCTGAATAGCTCCATGATCTGCGCTTCGAGCTGCGCGATCTGTTCCTCATAACCGACTTTTTGCACTTCGAGCTGAGACTGGAGCCTAGATGTCGTATCGCGGGCAGTGGCTAGTTGTTGTTCAAGATGAGATACTTTGCCTTTTAATTGGCCGACCAGCCCATCGAGACCTTGCGATATCTCTTCTTCAAGTGCTTCTTTCTCGAGCTTGAGACGGAGAGCCTGAGCGCGAGTATCAGCAGCCTCCTTCTCCGCCACTTCAAGCCTATCAGATTCGTTCAACTGGGCAATCAGCTGTTGTACTGAATGCCCGATTCTTTGCTCTGCTGTTGCCAGTTTCCCGTCCATAACGATGTCCGAGATCACCGAATCCAAGAGGCGATAATGATACGCAAGCTGAGGACCCTCCTCCCTAATCAACAATAAATGTCGCAGCATGGAGAGAAAGTAATCTTTGGCGGGCGAATCCTCCATCCGTGAACACAGCGTGTTCCAAATATCATCCGGGTTGGAAAAGCTACCCAGCATAGCAGCATCCTGGCGTTCTTTCAGGCGTTGTTCGTCTTCGTCAAGTATGGCGACGAGGTCATCTAGGTGCTTGTTAATGGGGGGAGCAGCAAGCTCGCGGCAGAGAACGATGATGCGTTGAAGGCCCGCAGAATCCATGAGAGCGCGATGGTGTATACGAATGTCGAGATCGTCAATGATGTCCATGATGTAGACCAACAAGGCAATATTGACGAGCTTTGGGATGAAGCATGAGTGACAGAAGGCGCGAAGGAAAGAAAGGTAGTCTCACAGCGTAATCGACCAACCCTGCGCCGTCTCCACCAGTGCGTTTGTATTCCTCGCTTGCACCAACAAGGCTTCCCATTTTCCCCCTTCCTCGGAGGGCACTCTCGAGCGATTGGAACCAGTAATCATAACAACCAGTCGAATCACAATTAGCCTGACTGAGAGTTGCTAGGCCGTGGAAGACGAGATCTAGGGAATTACTGGAACAGTAAACAGTCGATAACACCACCTCTAAGACTGCCCGTCGGGTTGGTAGGTTAGGAGAATTGAGAGCTGATATTATTTGAGTGACAACATTAGGAATTTTTATCGCTTGCCGGACACGTTGCTGTGAGGTAGATGAAACCAGATGAATACGAGAATCCAAGCACACTTACAGTATTATTGAAGATGACCTTCAAACATTTGGCGATTTCGTGCTCCAATGATATATCGGAGTGAGTCCTGGGTGAAAGAAGGTCGAGTTGTCTGATCACAAGAGAGGAATGGTAATTACCTCTTGGGCTTGCGGCTAATCTGCGCAAGGGTCTGCGCCAATACCGCTGTACCTCTGAGATCAATGAAATCATCCAACCAACTACAAGGGAAGTGAGTGGCATTCGAGAACGAGTCAAATTTCTTCCCACCTTGCTTCATTTCCTCGTAGCGAGACCCAAACGCTGGAAACTTGCTTTGCGTTGATCGTTCCGTCCAAGAACTTGCGAATGTACCATTCGGGGGAGCCCTCTGCGGGTGGAAGGGCCTGTCCTGCTGCATCGCCTTGTTTGCGAGCGTGCTCGGTTCTATTTCGTTCCTCTTGCCACCGCATTTGCTCTGCGGCATGGACTATACTCCACTTTTGATGGATAGGGAGATTGTCCACGTTGTGTAGATCACGCTGCTGAGCCACACGAGCGAAAAGGGCTTCGATGTCCTCAGGGTTGTCTGGGTAAGGAAAATGAAATTCGTCGGTGTGAGGCTTGTGGAAGATATGAGAGAGATGGGTAGAGTGGCTGTCGGAGTGGGCGGTAGCGCTCGAGAAACGGGAGGAGGGGTCGCCTTGGGCATTGCGGGCTCGCAACACTGTGCTCGCGACGCTGGGAGATGGAGGGATGGGGACTGAGCCGAACTCGGAGCCTGAAGGACTTCTGCGACCGGAGGAGGTGGAGGCTTCGCTCTTGCGTAGTTTGTGGGAGGTAGGAGTCTTTGGACGCTTTGCGGGGAAGGAGGCAAGAGACTCGTTGTAGAGGGTGGAGGAGTCGGGAGTGCTGAAGGAAGAGTCGGGTCTGGCTGGGGAGGGTGAGGGGATGTGTTTGTCCTTTATGCCGTTGGCTGTGAGGGATGGATTTGTGAGTGGTGCAGAGATGGCGGGTGTTGTAGGTGCACCACGGAGACCCTGAGATAGTGTCCCGACTGCGAGGGGAGAGCGGTTGATGGCGGGCAACTTGTCGTACGGAACGGAGTCAGTCAAGTCCGGGGCTGCCGAGACAGACGACGTTCGCGGTCTCTGTCTCTTCCTATTGAAGAACGTGTCCATCGCTGAGCGTCCTCGGTGACCTTCAAGCAAGTCTCTCAAATATGTAGTAATCAAAACACATGTCAACATTCCTCATCGTACTACTACAGCCGTCCAAAGGATAGCATGTTCCAAAAATTAACGGGATCGTCGAACGGGTCACAGGCGGTTCAGCGCCTCGCCGATCCCCCATCGCCAGTCATTCCAGTGGTCACAATCGTCATCAAAGGACAATCGCAAGACCGAACCCAGTCCCAGTCTCCAACATTCCCCCACTCCAGTCACCATCTCCCGCACACACTCCGTGCATGATCAGGATTGCACACGTCCACTCTCGTCGGTTGCCGCTCCACCGAATGTGCTAGCTTCCATCCTGCCACCTGGGTACCCCCGTCCGGACCTTCGTGTCCACAGAACAACACTCCCGCGACGGCTCGCTACTGGCTACCCCATGTGTTGCAGTTCTGTCCGTTCCCATGGCCCAGGTCCAACGCATCCGTGATCTGTCTAGCCAATGTCATCACCGCTTGCCCTCTCTGTGCATGGTCACACGACCCAAGTGTTCGTGCATTCGTCTTCGACTAATCCGATCCTGCTGTCTTGAGAACAAATCTCTGTTACCCCTCCCGTGAAAGTGGTAACTTCAGCGAGGAGTTGGATTCATCAAGACGGGTACACTTGCCCTCGAATGTGGACAAAAGTGAGAAAGCCCAGCGGGACGACAAGAAGCAGAGGTATCACCCTGTGGATCACAGGAATCACGTGGACCAGGAAGCAAGCCAGGGTGCGAAAAGCAAACAGGGAGTTGATCCAAAAGCAGGTCTTGGCCATCTTTGCGCGAAATCGTCATCCTGCAGGAAACTTGTGTTCCTAATGAAGGAGATGCAGACCGGTTACAGGACGTCCAGCAGCCCATTGGAGCCGAGAAAACGATACGTGGCTAGACCGAAGTACAACGGGGGTGGGAGGGCTGCATCTGTCAAGACTGAGATGGTTAAGTTTCGCAAACCAAACGTAGAATCAACGAGTGCGCTTCCTGTGCGTATCGCATTCAACAGTCAAGTACAATCCAAACTGGGGTTCCACGACCCAAGCCACCTCGAAACCATGTCGAGTTCGCTACGTACGCCGACGTTTGAGGACACCGGCACCGAGTAACTGCGCGACTTCCAAGAAGGCAACAAGGAGCTCGGCGCTGCCCATGGCGCGCAACCAAGACTTAAAAGCACCAGGATAGAGAAGCAAAGCTAGCCCTGGAGGGCACACCTACGACTCATGGGAAGAGTCAAAGACTCTAGCCTTTGGGAACACGTGCGTAAACCAGAATAGTGTGGTCGACACAGATGAGGGTGTTTCATGATAAAGGATGAACTCGAGGACGACGGGTGGGCAGTGCGAGCAAAAGCGCCCTGTGCGTGGCCCACGCTGTGCGTCGCAAGTGGTTACTACAGCCTACCGCTTGTCCGTGCTCTGCTCAACCTCTGGCCATGCCAAAGGAAAACCGCGACATATTTCTGGCATACATCTTCGACACCGCGACACCCTCGCAACGCGGAGTAACTCGCCCGTCCGGTATCATCTTCCCTTTTATGCCACGTTCGCTGGACACAGTGAAAGCATCGGCTTTCTGTGCGTGTGTTTGCGTTGCGTGAAAGAGATCCTGAGATGACACAAAGGTGATACTTGTTCGTGCATCGAAGAAGGGACGCGTTGAATCGAGATGGACACGTTCCGGAGACATGTTGAGGCACTTGGAGGAGGTTTCATGGCAGACGATGAAGACAGCAGACGAGATACCACCCTGAAACGCGCCAGTCGAGAATCCCGATGCAGAAACAACAGACCTCACCTGTCAGCGACGCCATCCCAGGTCGCTGCTGCCCACACGTGGACGATGATATGCTCCCGCCGACATTCAAACTCTTAGGGTTAGAAATCATCCGGTTAGGGATGGATTATTTGGTTAGAAGAGGCGGCAGGCTCTGTGGCAGTGGATGCAGGATGATGAGGAATGAACACCTGGGCGGCGAAGGTACGAAGACGGAGAGCGTTGCACTTGGAGAGAGTTAGGTTGCGAGAACACGACATTGTGAACTTGAAAGTCCACGCAGCGTACCTTTTTGTGCCCAGTCAGTGTTTGGTTCGAACAAATAACGCGAACACGCCAATAACGACACTGCCACAATCTTAATATTTCCCAAAAGGTTTGATCATCGGGCCCAAGACGTTCGACATCCGTTTTGTGTAAAATTTCGGATCATCAATCTGTATTCTAAAATGAGTCACTTTGAAGTTTGAAGATGCTTGGGTGCTTTTCGCATCGACGACGTCGAAAGTCGCTGACTTTGCATCTGAGGCATCTCCATGTAAGTGTCCTCTTCACTTCTTTCTTCCATCCTGCCAACAAGTCTGGCAGTGACTCAACTCTGCCATAATTTCGCGTTGCGGTGAATTGGTATTACCTCCATGCTGTGGATTGGGATCAGCGTGCTCCGTCACCCAATGAAGTTCCACTTGGTGAGGTTGCGAAAGTAAATCATATCTTACATATGGTCGCCCTCCGCGAGTTCCTGCTGTTAACATTATTAGAATGTGGATTGTTAACTCTCTTCTCATAGTTGGCTGTTTCTGATGGCCAGGGACAGGTATTTGTTTTAATTTTCGAATTTTCGAGCTCACTGGCATGGGCCAAAAGCTGACCGCCGTCGGGATGGTACGACCCAAGTCGGCCTGAGCAAGCGCTTGCGGTACTCGATCAGAGTTTTCGCCTTGATATTTGCCTTGGTCACCGGGAAAACGTTTCGTTCGTTGAATCACCTACCCATCAGAACCCTTGTCATACGCTGCAACGGAAACGAATTGTCATATGATGTTGCAAAAAGGGGTATGTACAAGGATCGAGTTGTGTACTCGATGCTTGTCCAGATGGTGGAATTCTACTAGCTAACTCGCAACAAAATCACTCGGGCCCCTTCAGTTGACATACTTTCAATTTTTTATTCGGAAGAATTCTGGCCCGGACAAAATGCAAAAAGTCTACGAAATGGCGTTTCCGAACATATCCGACTCCCAGCCGCCGAGCACGTATTCTGCCACCACTCATATCTCGCGATTCTACGTCGTCAGTGAACGACAGGACGCTCAGAAACAAGTTTTCCCAAGACAAGTGCGTCCTGTTTTCTCTCTGCGTCTTCGTTGTCTCATCTTCTTCTGCCGTGAGCAATCTTCCATGTCAGTCTCCTCTGCATTGACGAAAATGATTTTTTTTTTCGTTCTCAAGGAATGTGAGCTGAGCGAGAGCACGGGCATGAGGTGAACGAGCAGGTTGACTCAACATGTTCAGCCTCTTGGTGGAAGATCACCGCAGAAGGTCGTCTGTGATGGTTAAAGCGATAGCAAAGAACAGAAGGAGTTGGTTGAGATGGCAGCCTGGAGGGTTGCGTTGCTGATCACGAGGCCATGGAGGATATCGCCGAACGTGGTGGCAAACTGGCAGAGAAAAAGTGGCGGCTGGCGGCTCAGTGCGACAGCTGACCTACTATGCGGTACAACAACTTCGGCAGTCATGGCATTTCGGCACTTTCGTAGAATACACAATTATACATACTTCTTCATCATCCAAACAGCTAGATTAGATCTAATATGTATTCTGAAGGTTTCCGAGCTCAAACGGGTTCAAACGAAGCAGAAATGAGGAAGATGTAAAAACAGTCGTAGTCACGCTAAATCGTCACGGTTGCCGCGTAACATTCTGACGGTGTGACCATGTGTGACCGCTGAAATGCCATGACTGCCGAAGTTGTTGTACCGCATAGTATAGGCTGTTTGCAGTCCGCGTTCGGACACACTGATGCTTGGAGAATCGAGACTCGACGAGAGATGCCATCGTGCAGTCAATCATGTGACCTAAATGCGAGCACGTGCCGAGAAAATGGAATCACGTGATTGTGAAAACACACGCTGTCACGGCCGTCACGTCACGCCCCACAGTGCATTGACCAAGGGCGTGTATCGACCACGACCCCACGACCACGATCTCCACGACACTGGCCCTCGAATGGCCGAAAACATCTATAGCAAGGGGACCAGAGTCTGGTTCGAGGACAAAGAGCATGCTTGGGTGTCCGCAGAGGTCACCAGTGTCACGAAAGGCAATGACGACGCTATCAAACTCGTCTTCTTCGATGAGCGCGGCAAGGTACGCGTTCATCTTGCCTTCGTCTTGCTCTCATCATCCAACCCCCTCTCACTAGGAAATTGTCATCAATACAACTGGAAAGAATATTAAAGCCGGGAAGGAAGGTCTTCCTCCATTGCGGAATCCCCCATTACTGGAAACCGCGGACGATCTAGCCACGCTTTCCCACCTCAACGAGCCTTCGGGTAATGTGCTCCCCACTACCTCCTCCGCTGCTCTAATATTTCACGCAGTCTTGCACACGATCCGTAATCGCTATGCTCAGCACAGCATATATACCTATAGTGGCATCGTCCTTATTGCTGTTAATCCATTCCAACGCGTCACTCTTTATGGCCCGGAGATTATTCAAGCCTATAGTGGTCGAAAGAGAGGCGAGCTTGAGCCTCATCTCTTTGCCATCGCCGAGGACGCGTACACCGCCATGGCAAAGGAAGGCATGGGTCAAACTATCATTGTGTCTGGAGAGAGGTACCTTCCTTATCTCTCTCAGTCGTCCCTTTCTCATATACTTCACAGTGGTGCAGGTAAAACTGAGTCCGTATGTCATCTTCAGTCACTAGGTCTATCTTTATTCTAAGGCCTATCTAGGCCAAGTTCATAATGCGATATATCGCATCGATCAACCCCCCTGGCTCTGGAGCCAAGGCCAAGACAAAACTATCCCTAGACGAGTCAAGTGAGATAGAACGCCAGATCCTAGCTACGAACCCGATTCTCGAGTCCTTCGGAAATGCCAAAACGACACGTAACGACAATTCGTCGCGTTTTGGAAAGTATATCCAGGTTAGTTTGCCCGTGTTCGTGTGCAAGTCATCACTTCAAGTGTACTTAGATTCTTTTCGACGGGAAACCGGAAATCGTCGGTGCACGCATTCGTACATACCTTCTAGAGCGGTCGCGTATCGTCTTTCAGCCAACTACAGAACGAAACTATCATATCTTCTATCAACTGTGCGCGGGTGCCCCACTAAAGGAGCGGAAAGACCTTGGGCTAGATACGGATATTACCAAATTCCACTACCTCAAGCAAGGTGGGCCTACTTCAACACCGATTGCAGGGGTCGATGATGCCGAGGAATTCCGCGCCACTCAGCAAGCTCTTTCGACCGTTGGTATCAGTGTTGAGAAACAATGGGCCGTTTTTAGGCTTCTCTCTGCTCTTCTACATCTCGGAAACGTCAAAGTTACCCAGGCACGAAATGAATCTTCTATTGAAGAGCAAGATCCGTCTCTCCTTTTGGCCACTCGATTCTTGGGGGTCACTCTTTCTGAGTTCAAGAAGTGGACGGTTAAGAAGCAGATCATTACGCGCACCGAAAAGATCGTCACTTCTCTGAACGCGGCGCAGGCAACGGTAGTCAGGGATAGCGTGGCGAAATTTGTGTATGCATGCTTATTCGAATGGCTGGTTGCTATCGTCAACGAAAGTTTGGCTGGAGAGAATGGAGATGCTGCCGAGCGTGCGGAGATGTTCATAGGTGTATTGGATATATATGGGTTCGAGCACTTCCAGAAGGTAGTTCTTACCTCTTTGCAACGGCACACCTAGCTCATCTCTCTGTGTGCAGAATTCTTTCGAACAATTCAGCATCAACTACGCCAATGAAAAACTGCAGCAGGAGGTACGACTGGATCAAGTTTCTTGGGGGCACGTCTGATGTTCGCCGCTTCTAGTTCAACTCACATGTTTTCAAGCTTGAACAGGAAGAATACATGAAGGAACAAATCAACTGGACGTTCATTGATTTCTCAGACAACCAACCGTGTATCGACGTCATCGAGGGCAGGCTTGGTGTCCTTTCTCTCCTTGACGAAGAATCCCGTTTACCCTCAGGCAGCGACGCTTCTTTCCTGCAGAAACTTCACACGCAACTGCTGAAGCCAGCCAACAAAGCTGTCTTCAAAAAGCCCAGGTTCGGAAACTCTGCGTTCACGATTGCACACTACGCGTTAGACGTTACGTATGAGGTTGACGGCTTCCTGGAAAAGAATAGGGATACAGTACCAGACGAACATATGGTACTGTTAGCATCCACCAAAAATCCATTCTTAAAGGAGGTTTTGGATACTGCTCTCGGCTCAGTCAGATCGGTGGACAAGTCTACCGATCTTCCTCATCCTGGTTCTCCTTCCCTCTCTGACTCCGGCAGCGGGGGATCTCGTCGGTCGTCAATCATTCCGGACCCCGGTCGTTCAACATTGGTAGCCTCCACCACAGCAGGCACGGGACCGAAGAAACCGGGCGCAGCGATTAAGAAACCCACGCAAGGGTCGATATTCAAAGCATCCCTAATCACGTTGATGGACACGCTTAGCATCACCAATGTCCACTACATTCGATGCATCAAACCGAACGAAGCGAAGAAACCATGGGAATTTGTACCCTCTCAGGTCTTGGGACAGCTCCGTGCTTGTGGTGTTTTGGAGACTATCCGCATCAGTTGCGCTGGATACCCTTCTCGTTGGAGTTACGAGGAATTTGCGCAACGGTGAGTAACGTTTTGGTCTTGAGTGCCTAACTCAACTAGCACCCTAGATATTATATGCTTGTCCCGTCAGCAGATTGGCAACCTATGATACAGAAACTAGAGCTTAGACCTCTGTGCTCGCTTATCTTGGAGAGGACGATCAACGACCCTGACAAGTACCAAAGTGGTCTTACTAAGATCTTCTTCCGCGCGGGTATGCTTGCTGCATTAGAGTCTCTCAGATCCGAACGACTTAACGCCCTCGTCACCATCGTGCAAAAGAACATGCGACGCCGCATGGCCGTTAAGAAGTACCAAGAACTCCGTAGCGCAACGATCAAAATTCAGACGTGGTGGCGAGGTATCTTGGCAAGGTGGCTAGTAGAGAGTATCCGCAGAGATGTTGCTGCAAGAAGGTTACAGGCTGGTGTTCGGAGTTTCCTTCAAAGGTCGAAGTTCCTCCAAGTTCGCCAATCAGTCATCGCTGTGCAGAGTTGTAAGTTCCGAACGTTACTGCATGGACTCGTTGTATCAATGCATGGCGCGTCTAGGTGTTCGCGGCGTACAGGCGCGTCGAGCATTCAGGAACACGAGGACGCTACACGGGGCTGTGCTGCTGCAATCGTTGTTCCGTGGACTGTATGCCGCCCTCCTTTTTTTCCCTCTCGTTTAGCATCCTGACGGTCGATATACAGATTATACCGTCGTTCCTACCGATCCGTTACAAGACGTGTCATTTTCATACAGTCTTGCGTACGACGACGCCTCGCGAAGAAACAACTCAAAATCCTTAGAGCTGAGGCGCGCTCGGTGTCTAAATTCAAGGAGATCTCCTACCGCCTCGAGAACAAAGTTGTGGAACTTACTCAGACGCTACAGAAGCGGACGGAAGAGAAGAAAGCTTTGCAAACCCAACTCGAGGAACTTGAGATACAGATCCAACAGTGGTCCTCGAAGCACGAGGAAGCAGATGCCAAAGCCAAGTCTCTTCAAATCGCGTTACAGACTACGGAGGCTGAGTTGTCTCGCCGCGAAGAGCTTCTGCAATCAAAAGCTGACATCGAAAAGCGCCTAGAAGATGCGATTGCCAAGGCAGCGGAGAAGGAGGAGGCGATTCAGAAGCTGACCAACGAAGTGATTGCGCAAGCTGCTCAGCTACAATCCCAGGAGAAATCATTTGCTATCTCGCCAATGAGATCGACAGAGGACGTTTCTGTCATCACTACCCTCAAGAATGAAGTTAGCAATTTACGCGAACAACTCAATCGTGCCAATGCGTACAATGCTCTGACCAGAGGTGCCCGAGAGGCCCCCACGTCTCCAACTTTCGTCCCGGCACTCCGCATCCCTGAACCCAACAGTGCTAACTCTCTTTCACTGGTACCACCCGTCCAATCCAATCGTCATCAACGAAGGCACAGCTCCGCAGGTGTTCTTCAGCTTAGCCCTTCCGCGTATGGAGCGTCTGGAGATGAGGTGATGAACGATGTTAAACGTAGCCAAGCACTTAGCCAGCGGGCAGTCTCTGTCGCCTACGATGGGGAGGACAACATTCTCCGGGTTCGGACCAACGGTTCAGCCAATCTTCGCAGTTACGACGACATGGCGGAAGAGAAGATCGGACTCATGCAAGATATCAAGCGTTTGGATGAAGACGTTCTCATTGGACTAATCAGGGGTTTGAAGATTCCAGCACCTAGCACAACGAATCCGTCCGCAGTGAAGGAGATTCTCTTCCCAGCAAATCTCATCAGCCTCGTCACCAATGAAATGTGGAAATATGGCCTCATCCCAGAAAGCGAGCGCTTCTTGGCTAACGTCATGGAAGCTATTCAAGCGCATGTTATGGTTGGTTCTCACTTGCATCATTTGGATCTTTTCTGACGTATCGACAGTCATTCAATGGAGAGGATGCCATTATTCCTGGTATCTTCTGGCTTTCCAACGTACATGAGATGCTTTCTTTCATTTGCGTCGCCGAAAGTGATATGGTACAAGGCATCGGTCCAGGAGAGGAAAATGCAGTTCGCGAGTTCGACTGGAACGACTACGAACGCCTCGTCACCGTGGTTAAGCATGACCTCGGTAGCCTCGAGTACAACATCTACCACACTTGGATGCAGGAGACCAAGAAACGTCTTTCGAAGATGGTAATACCTGCCCTGATTGAGAGTCAGTCTCTCCCAGGCTTCACTACGAGTGATGGGGGCGGACGGTTATTCAATCGAATTCTCAACACGAACAGTCATCCGGCGTTTAGCATGGACGACATTTTGAACTTGCTGAACAAGGTTTGGAAGAGTCTGAAGAGCTACTATGTCGAAGATTCGGTGGTTCATCAAGTCCTCACCGAACTGCTCAAGCTGGTAGGGGTCACGAGCTTCAACGATCTTTTAATGAGGAGAAACTTCTCTTCGTGGAAGAGAGGTACCTCTTTTTTGTCTGATCTTGACGTGCTGCTGATTCTCATTCGTTCAAAAGCCATGCAAATCCAGTACAATATCACACGGATAGAGGAATGGTGCAAGTCGCATGAGATGCCAGAGGGCACACTCCACTTAGAACATTTGATGCAAGCCATCAAGTTGTTGCAACTGAAAAAGGTCACTGAACACTTAGCCCGTCATTCCAAGCAAGGTTCTGACCCAAAATGACAGGCAACGCCCGCTGATATCGAGATTATTTATGACGTTTGCTGGATGTTGAGTCCTATGCAGATACAAAGGATGTGTACCAACTATTACGTCGCGGAATACGAGGTTGGTTCATCTTTTCTCGCCCCCAGCCCAGTAGCGTGACTCTCATTGATCATTTTAGAATCCTATTTCCCCTGAAATTCTGCGCGTCGTCGCTTCTCGAGTACAAGCAAATGATCGTAATGACCACCTCCTTCTCTCCCCCGAAACAGAGGAAGTTGGACCATATGAGCCCCCATACCCTCGCGAGGTCTCGGGACTTGAGACGTATGTCCCAGCATACCTCAACGTGCCTCATCTTCGCCGGTTAGCTGCCCTCGTCGCATAGAGCATTTCTCTGCTATGCTCGTCTCTCTGCAGCTGTGGACATTGATTTTGCGTTGCTGTCCGTTTACACTATGTATTTTTTCCCCTTCGGATAATAAGAATGCAGTTTCCAGGTAGACTCCGGGTAACTTGTATTGCAGGGAAACAAGTACACGAAAAGGGCCAATAGAGAACCCGTCGAGTCATCCGTCTGACTGTGAACAGGTCAGCAAGACCGTCGATCCATCATCGATTTGATGCGTTAATTCCAAAGGATTCAACAATACACGGCTTTCGCTTTCCGTGGACAATTGTTGCAGACACAGAGTCTAAGTCGCCTGAGAACCACTGCGAGGAAAATTTGTGGGAAGGAGGCAAAACTCACGGAAACTATATGAGACAAGCCAAAGTGTTCAGCAACCAAGTCCAGTGCCTTGCCCGCGGTCGTCGTCTATGGTACGTTAGAGAAGGAATGTTTGGCATGGACTCGCATCACCTTTCGGAACCATAGAGCTACTTCTTTCGTTGGTCGAGCGTCGTCCATCTCCAGACGCACCGTTACATGAAGGCGCTGGTCGACAGGCGGCACAGAGGTTTTGTCCTTGGGATTTCCGGGGACGGCTCTGTGACGCAATTTCATTAGATTGACCTTTTGCAGCTGGGCCAGTTTCTGAGGGTTGGAAGGATGGCTCCTCTGTCTAGGCGCTACCACGGGTGTTTGGGACGAGCTGCCGGCTGCCGAAAAATTTCGGGCAAGAATGGCACGAGCAGTCTCATACTTCACGTTATCCTTCCCGGTGGTAAGGCCAGTACACAAGTGAGACTCCTTATGACGGTGGCTGCGCGTCGTTTAAGATTTCCCTCACGTGGGACGTGACAGTGTCTACGTACTCGACGCAAAAACCGAGGTGACAGCCAGGGCAGCCAGTTGGAGCCGCCGCGCCAGATTCGACCTCCTGTGTGTGATCGACGGCGATCAAGCTTATCGCAAGGGATGGCTTTTTGCAGCCTAAAAAGGCGCACTCGGGACGCGCACGGGTGGAGGACGACGAGTCCAGGGGATGCTGCTGCACAAAGGAACATTCGTGAAGAGACGGCGAGATATGAGACTTGCAGAACCATTGCAAACAAGTGCATTGGATGGGGAGGAAGTCGAGGACGTTACACGACTGCAGTGCACAGTGCTTGCCGACAGGATTCAAATCCATCATGAACGTTGCGAGTCAAGAGCTGATTGGCACACTCAGCGGGTTCCGTGGGGCATTACATAACCCAGTGCTACGTAGCTACGTAGCGCACTTTTTTGGTCTGAGAATACAAATGATGGGTGACAATGCGGCAGCGTGAAAAATGCGAAGCGGTAAAGACATCTAGTTCTTCCGACGGAAAGAAGACCCTAGAAACAGAGTGATATTAGCGGGTGCATACCCGGAAGGCTAAACAGACAGAACCTTCGGTCAGTCGCGCCTTTCCACCAGTAGGTTGGCATAGGACGCTCGCACAGGAGCCACACAGGACCACCGATTGTGCATGTGAGAAAACGGTTGTGATTGCAAAGCAACCTACAATTTGGCAGGCATGTGAGCATAGCATGTTGAACGACTGATGGGGGTGATGACAGACCTGGGCACTTGACATCCATAAAGTAGGAGTTAGGCGATTGTACGAGACGTTTGAGCTTGTGCTGTCTCTTTTCGTGTTCAGCAGAAGGATTCAAAAGATCGATTGCGAGAGGCTACGGAGGTGTGAGATGCGGGGAGGAGGAGTAGACCGATGGACGTACCATGATTGCGGGAGTGGGTGGCCTTCTGGACGATGATGATTGTGTACGAGGTGAATGGAAGGTTAAAGTTCGTCGGGGCTTAACATATTTCAATCGCCGCACGGCCCTGTCCGGGCTGTGATCAAATGCTAATAATAGCTCACCTACGCAGCCAGACTCAACGCCGACAGTACTTACTAGTCATGAACATCATTGTATGTCCATGCGCACTGCGATGAAGCATTCTAATCTTTATCCAAGGAAACGCTCTTTGGTAGGACTGTAACTCCCGCCGAACGCCTCCGTCAGCACCAGCGGGCACTCACAAAGGCCCAGCGCGAGCTCGATCGAGAACGCTCGAAGCTTGAGCAGAGCGAGAAGAAGCTCGTCGCAGACATAAGGAAGAGCGCAAAGTCAGGTCAGATGGTATGTGGCTTTAAGCGCTATAGCGACTTTCATCGACCATCTTTGTAGAATGCATGTAAAGTTATGGCCAAGGACCTCGTTCGCACCCGAAGATATATCCAGAAATTCTACCAGATGAGAACACAATTGCAGGCCGTTGGCCTGAGGATACAAGCTCTTCGCAGTAATCAGCAAATGGCGGAAGCCATGCGTGGTGCGACAAGAGTAAGCCCAATATATCGCATCAATATTTCCCAGTTTCCATAACCACTATTGGTCGAAAGGCCATGGCTTCCATGAATCGTGGTCTCAATCTACCGGCCATCCAGAAGATCATGAATGATTTCGAGAAAGAAAGTTCGATGATGGACATGAAGGAAGAGATGATGTCGGATGCTGTGGACGACGTGATGGATGATGAGGCTGAAGAGGAAGAGGAAGAAGGCGACAAGATCTTGAGGCAGGTCCTCGATGAGATTGGCGTCGACCTTTCCCAACAGGTATGAAACGTTAATTGGTCTGGGCAGATTACTTGCTGACAAGGTAAATCATAGCTTACGGAGGCGCCAACCGGACTTGGCGCTGTATCTTCACCTCTTACGGAGAGTCGTAGACCCGTAGCAATAGGAGAAACAAGTGGACCATCTCATGGTGATGACCGCCAAGGCGGCGATGCCGTTGTTTCTGATGAGGACTCCCTTCAGGCTCGTTTGGATGCTTTGCGTCGTGGTTAACTCAAGGACTTATTCTTACAGTATCTTACCCATTATGCATTGGATTTGAATATGGATCTTGTTGCTCAGGAAGCTTTCGTCCTACTCTCAACCATGCCCTGATATATTCGTGAACCGCTGATTGAGTAAATTCCGCAATGTAGCTAGTCAATCGCTCCGATGACCATGGATCTCAGTTACGAGCTAGTGATCGTTTCGGACTATTGGGAGAAATTCACGAAGATTAGTGCAGAGTGTTCGTGACCGCCGTTGGCATATCTCCACAGCAACTAACTGTTCACGCATCAAGCCTTCAGATTGACAATATCCTTGGCTTCCTGCATGCTTATCTTCCAAGAAATGCCCGACCCGCTGTAGAATGACTCGACGTCCTCATCCTAATTGAGAAATGCGATTAGCAGCGCTAGCTGAGCATTAGAACCGACTTACACTATCAAGGTTCAGCAATGAGGATATCTGTTGTAGACGGATAAATTTTTCTCGGATGTCGCCGAATATTGTTTGAGAGGACAGATATGCCATGATGGCACGGAGATCGCGGTCAAAGCGTATCGCGCCCAACTATGATTGGACGAGTCAGCGGAAAACTCTAGAAGATCCAAAAGTTTTGGACATACCTCAGAGTAATGAAGGTTCAAAATGTATTTTTCCCAAGGTCGGAGAATAACGTCGAGAGCAAGACCGAACAGAATGCGATAGTTATTCTCTGTGCAAGCATCCTGCCTCAAGTGTAAGCATCAGTCTCTGAGGAAAACCGTAAATCTAACCTTGTACCCATCCGTTAACCCCTCCCACACCTTCACAAAACGTTTTCTCGCCAGGTCTTGGTGTTCCGCGATTGCGTACCCGTCCTCATCCAGAATGTAAGACATGTCTTTATAGACGTCAGGTACCAAAGTTCGTAGCCTTGGTCGCATCAATTGGTTGAATAACTGGTCTATACCGGCCTAGATGTGTTGTTAGATTAGTGAGGCAATCACTCCAAGGTTATGCAACAACTCACTTTCAAAGTCGACTTGAATTTGGTTGTAGAGGCAAGTAAGCCTGTTACGATAGCTTTTAGTCGTGATTGTTCGGCGTCGAGGAACAACTGTGTGACGCTAGGTTGGGAAACCAGATCCTTTGTTAGTCTTTCCATATGCGAGCAGGATACGTCGAGGTCATTGAGGAGTACCTATCGAGGAGGAATTAGGCAGACGCCCCGTTAGGGAAGACAAACGAACACACGAGAAAAGTTGATCGACTTTCTTTCTCTGACTTCTCGGTTCGAATGCTTGTACCGACTCGGTAAACATCATCCAGCTTCTTTTTGATACCACCCGCAAAGTCATGATCCAATACGTCCTTAAGAAGTTCAGTGGTCCGTCCCAAGATTCTGAGAGAACCCGTTGACAATAGACGGGTATACACGGTCTTCAGGATATAGAAAACATCATCTGGGGTGGTGGTAGTTGCAGGAATTTGAGAAAAGTCAGGGCTGGAGAGGTGAAGAGCCTTTGATTACTTAGTGACAAAAAAATTTGGAACCGAAAGTCTGTCAGACGAACCTTGTCAATTGTCGTGCGGATGTACCAGATCTCCATGGGAACGTAGCAGGAACTCAACAAATCTTCAAATTCTCTTTGAGAGGATGTCGCGTCCAACAGCGCTACAGGCTCAACAGGCAAAGAGGAACAAGCTTGATCGGAAAATCTGGACACTGGCTGCGAGATCTGGATGTCGGGACTGCCCTCTGTGACTACAAGTACGTCCTCTTCCTAGATTGGCATTATCAAGAGATGGTTTGAATGACGTTAAGCACGAGAACACACTTGCAATTGTTCGACAAGGAACTTTCGAAACAGGTTCCATCGACCGCTCATTCCAGCAATCTCGGATAACGTCTTGTCAATCTCCCGTGGATCAACGTCGTCCGTTTCTGCGGTGGTCGAGACCAGTTTTCGCGGAGCAGACAGATGTGTCACCGAACTTGAGACATCTGTCAACTAGGATAGATTGCACGCAGTCAGAAAATAAGTATTAGAAACGGGAAACATTCCACCTTTCGCTTGATCGATCGATCCTCTCTCCAGGATCCAAGGGTGCTTCGGACCACTCGGTCACACTCCTCTAGTAACCTTTTGATGACACTTCGCATATTTCCAGACCCATAATACTTCTCCACAATGGGTTGATGTTGGTCAATGATCATGGCTACACCTTCGAACAACGCAGTCAGAACCGTGACATAATATAATGGGGAAGAAGCTGTCGAAACGCGGTCAGCAAAGTGAAAACGAACAATATATAATCCTACTTTTGACAGAAGTGGGTGTCCTTACCCGCACCAAGTCGACGACAAACGCCGCATACGCCTCAATGCCTTCAGCTTCCCAACCAATAACTGGAAACAGTTTGAAGTAGCGGCTTGTCGCGGCTGCATCGCGAGATCGTGATGCCTGTGCAAATTGGTTTAGAAATATCGACAGGAGTTGTTCTCTGGCGGCTTGAAGTGTTTGTACAGGAGGGAGATGATTTTCTGCGGTCGGCTGGCATGGAATCTAAGTAGTGTATACCAGGGGTCGCAAGAAAGGGTGTACCACAGAGGTTTCTGCGAAAGGACCAGAAATAACTTCAGAGGGCAGCGACATAGCGCGTGCACAATGCCTTGTCGCTGACTCCCAGTCTTGACGTTCAATGCAAGATTGCAAGTGTGAAAGGGAAGACTTGATGAATGTAAACCAGGAAAGTCGTCTGCACGTCGCATGAACGGAAATTACCTTGAGTTCTATAACCTGGCCTACTCGCTCGGCTGCCTGAGCGACACGGCTCATTTCTCGGTCAAGAGTCCTCACTCGCCCACCGACGCGGTCTGCAGTTCTCGCCGTGGCGGAAACTCTACCCGCGAGCTGAGAAGATTCAACATACAGGACATCTACATGAGGGGACAGAGCTTCTAGCTGGCAGAGTGAACCTGCGACGGAGGCGCGATCGGAAAGCAGTCCAGCAAGGGAATTAGAGAGTGCTGCTTCCTCGGACTGGTACCAGGACAGACACGACAAGATTTCGTTCAGGTTCGTGAGTTTCCTGGGATCCTTCTGAGAGCAACTCTCTGCTTGTAGTCGGTTTGCTGAGCCGTTCATACTCGTTTGATGGTGGTAGCGTCACGCTGTGGGGTACTAATAGTAACATCCAAAGACAGAATCCGAGATCTTACATAGGCTCGTCACGCTTCTACCAATACCAAAGTCACTCGCAAGTTTCTGGCACTGCAGATGTCCGAAGAAATATCTCATGTTCTGACCAACGAGGCGATCCCACGAACACAAGCCACGATTACCGTCCGTGTGATCAAGTCTTTCGAATACCGTACGGAGCGCAGCCTTGTCCTCCACAAACTTAACCTCGAAACTACAACAATCGGTGGCTTGAAAGAGACGGTTCGCCAAGGTGCATTGGGGTCGCTTCCCGACTCCAACCTTCATCCGATCTCTCCTTCAACTTAGCCATCCAGACTGGACCTGCGTGGCGGCCCTACCGCAATGTTGTTCTAGGTGCACACTCCTCTCATTCCAACACGTTATTCCCTCCTTGTTTACTACCAAGCTAGATACTCTCAAGCTCTATGCGAAGGCACACGGTGCAAAGGCGCGCGCGTTTCCTGGTCTTGAAAAAAAAACAGTTCGTTGATGTCTGTCCAGACTACGAATCTCATCATCAATCTGGACCATGATGAGTGGATCCTGGATGATGACACTATGATCCTAGCAGACGTTGGTCTTGGTAAGTCACCGTGGCAATTAGTCCACTGACCGATTGTTCACTTTCGGAATTCAGAGAACGAAACCGAGGTCAGCTTCTTCAGTCGCAAGGCTTACGAAGACTTCAAGCTTAATCCAGAGGTGATGCTTTGAAGGTGTTCTCAACTTGATGCAATGTCTCTGACATACTAGCACATGTTCAGGTTCGCTGGGATGCAACCTCATGATGGTGAATGTGAATTCAAAGTATTTACGAGTCTGGCAAAGTTCCTTTATGCATATTAATTACGATGGATGTAACAAATGTTGTAAGTGGATCTATGGAGACAACGAGTGGGCAATCACCAGGGTACTAGTAGCAACAAATATCAAATGGCGAGCGTCCGTTGATTAACTACTGATTTGAGCATTGTACGCGAGGTTCGCCTTCGTGATCCTCATCCATTGCATCGTCTGCTATGGCGTTAGCTCTCGACCGTGCATCAGGTTCATCGAGATCCACTTCCTCCAAAAGGACGTTCTTGGGGAACTTTTGCAGAGGAACACGAGGGGGAAGGGCCTGTTCCAGTGATAGAACCTTGGATGGATCGATGCTATCGGGAAATTTAACAGTGAACCTGACGTAGAGATCACCCGGCTCGTGGTGCCGTTGAGATGGCATGCCTTGCGATCGAATGACCTTCATAGAATCTGGTATGATTTCAAGTAAGAAAAAACGGACGCGAGGATCAAACAAAAATGTACCGTTTTTGATGACTTCTCCAGGTACAAATCGGATAAGCAGCGCTCGGTCGTCGAGATGTTTGATCGCAACCTCACCGCCGGCGAGCGCGGTGAGGAGGTCGACCTCGACATCGGTTACGAGATTATTTTCCTGGCGTTTGAACCTCTCGTGGGGTTTCTCTTCAATGACAATTACGACATCTCCGGACTGAGCATTTGGCGATTGATCGCTTTCACCTGCGAAGGTGATCGTTTGACCGCCCTTCATGCCCTTGTCTATGTGAACCTCTAGAATCTTCTTCTCCGGCAGGACCTTCTTGCCCTTGCAGTTCGTGCAGCGATCTTTCGGACTGATAAACTCCCCACTTCCGTTACACTCGTCACACCCAGACTGTATTTGTTGGATCATGGGACCCATTTGACGGAGGGTGATCTTGATACCGCGACCATTACAAGAGCCACACGTGCGAACGGCACCTTCTTTACCGCCCCTGCCGTTGCACTTTGAACAAAGGGCGTTCCGCGTCAGAGCAAGCTTGGTGGTCTTGCCCACGAAGAGGTCCTCGAGAGACACCTGGACTCGGTGAACAAGATCTTTTGTCTTGCGAACAGCTGGCGAACGGCCGCCACCCCCGCCAAAGAAGCCTCCGCCACCAAAGAGTTGGCTGAAGAGATCCTGAAATACGGAAAAAGATAGCGTCAGGGTAGTGATGAAGAGGGATATCGCTAACCTGAGGATCCATGCCACCCATTCCGCCCTGTTCAGAGAGACCAGCTTCTCCTCGAGCATCGTATATACTCCGTTTTTCGGGATCTGCCAAAACCTCGTACCTTGTGTGCATGCGTTAGCGGGGGAAAACTACGAATGAATCTGAACATACGCATGGGTGACCTCTTTGAATAGCTCGGGGTCACCACCTTTGTCCGGGTGTAGCCGCAACGCTCTGGAGAGATGTGAGGACAATGAGGGGACAACAAGAAAGAAGAAACCCACTTCTTTCTGTAGGCTTTTTTGAGCTCGTTCTCCGAGGCGTCGGGAGCGACCTCGAGCAGATCGTAATATTGTCTGCAAGAACAACAAGTCAGCAGAGGAGAACAGCCGAGGGGAACTGGCTGACGTTTCTCTGACCATAGCAGAATGGATGAGATGGGGGAGCGAAGAAAGTAAGAAATTCGAATGGGTGACAGGGCTCTTTAGCCTCCTGGACCGGAATGCTGTACTAGAAAACTGTGGAACATCCTGGAAATTTCTGATGTCCGCTTTCGGAAGGCCACGCGTTATCGATTTATCGATCGCCAACGAGTTACGAGTACTACATTACAATGTTTATTACGAGTACGCGAACGTCAATCAGGGCGACACTGTAACGTCGGGATACACATCAAATCGCCGTTGTGTGGTCACAGGTATCCCCGCCCTGGCAGAGTGGAACGCTTGAGGATCTTTCGCCGAGGAGATGTTCAACGTCCGCCCGGCATTGAATTATTGAACCACCCACCAATGTTAAAGTACAGAATGTCCTCGTTCTCGTCAGCTTCTCCAAGCACTTTCCCGCTATTTCATGTCATCAGCTGTCGGACACCTGCTCGTGGCAGAGCACTCACGATGGATCGACCAGCATAGTGTGGCCGTACTGCATGATCTGTCATTATCTGAACTTCCAATCATCACGTCAACCTACCGCCTGATAGCCTGCTTTCGGGTTTCGTGCAGGGCTACACATCGAAAAAAAGACTTGATTATCAACGGCCCTGCAAAAGTTCTTGCGTTAGCTCGATCGTATTGCATCCATGAACCGCCTACCTAGCTCGTTGAAGTAGTTCCCAGTGAAGGGGTCCCGTCGTCGTGTTGAACGCCGAAGGATAGATGAGCACTTGACATCCTGTCGACTAGTATTCAGCGTACTATTTACCATTAGTTGTTCAAGCGCCACTCCCAACCTTTTCGTGCAGCGATCATGGCGAGCTCCGGAAAACGTACATCATAGCATATACCGAGACCAACGCGGGCGAAATCTGTCTTACGATTCGTAAGCTATGACAAATATTGTGTCTATGCTCACGAGTCCCTACCCGTATCAAAAAACGTTGTAGAAGAGCCACCCGTGAGTGTTTCGCTTTCCTACGCAATTAAATGCAGGTCAGTGACTGGGAGGCAACGCACGAACCTTGAACTTGATTCGGCCAGGAATATCGATGTCGAACAAATGGACTTTGCGATGTATAGCTACGAGTTTGCCTGAGGAGAGTATGAGCGATAAAGGCGAATCATGAAATATGCAACCAAGCCGCGCCTTCTGGGGAAAATACGGTGCAAGTATTGTAGACCTTCCCGTCAACTGCGTCCCGTTCTGGTATTGAGCCTGAAATATTCATCAAGTCGACTAAACAAATCACTTCAAGTGCGTGGTGTACCTCCAATGAGCCAAATCCTGTTGTTCGACGCTGCCTCTGAGAGCACTTTGACACTCTGGCTCTGAGTTTTCGCAGTGTCATATTCTTGCCCAGGTGTGTAGCCGATAGTCTCGGCGTACACAGGAAAATGCACATGACCATAGGGTGAGTTGAAGCATTCCTGTTGGCAGTCACAATGCTGAGGGAAGGTGAAGGAAGAAGCTTATCTTACAGGCAAGACAACGAGGTCTGGCTTCCCGTTGGGGTTCTTGACTGCCCGATCGATCATGTGCCTAGCATGTGTCAGGTTCGCATGCTTGATGTCTGCTTCAGTGGGGTTCTCTGCGACATAAGTGGGACTGCCCAGCTGGATGAGCGCCAACTTGAATTGCTTGAAATCTGGGGGATTTGAGGCCATTTTTCGATAGCGAGTAGATAAGCCAGGGGTTGATACGCGACGAAATAAGGACAGCATGGAAGATACTTAAATATGTACGATCAAGCGCAGTACTTGTTTCCCACCAACCACACCATAACGACGCGCGTAAGCCTCACTCGCGGGAGCTGTTTCGATCGAATACCATGTTGACTGAGCTCACAGCAGCCATCATTCATGCCAGTTGTCGTTGTCTACAACCCTGTCTGTGGTGACTCTACCGCAGAGCAGTTCTTCAATACCCATGTAATCCCCCGCCTTCAGACTGGTAACGCAGACCAGATACAGGTTATTCGCACCAGTGCCCCTGGTGATGGAGGGAGACAGGTTCTTGATCTTCTCAACAAGTACAAAGGGGACATCACCGTGGTGCTAGGCTCTGGCGATGGTACTCTTCACGAGATAGTGAACCATCTTGCCTTTACAGCCGATGGCGAGCAGTCCTTTCCTATCCGCTTTGCACTCGTTCCCTGCGGGACAGCAAACGCTCTTTATGCGTCCTTGTTCACCCCCCATGTAAAAGAGCCAGTCGCATATAGATTGCAATCTTTGGACGCTTTCCTCGCCGCCTCGACATCAAGGCCACTAACTCTCTCTTCCACGTCATTAGTTGGCCCTCCCGGTCCGCGCCATGGCTTTCCCGATCCTCGACCTATAATATCGGTTGTCGTCACCTCCACAGCCTTGCATGCAGCCATCCTCAGGGATTCAGAGAAGCTCCGGAAGGAAATTCCTGGCATCGAACGATTTAAAGTTGCTGCGCAGCAGAATATCACAAAGTGGTACGCTAGTCGTCTCAAACTCTTACCCATCCCATCATCTGGTGTCGTCTATACCTATGATCTACAAAAGGGCGATTTTGTTCCTGTTGGCGACCCGAGATCTGCGCTGGACGTGCACGGCCCATTTGCATACTTCTTGTCTACAGTGAATGTTGATCGACTGGAACCCGAGTTCCGCATCAATCCTATGATATCAAAGCATCCTCCGACGGAAATTTCGATGGATGTACTGATGATCCGTCCCCACCGTGATCCGACGTTCGTCGTGGATACTCCTCAAGCAAGGGAGGAATTCGCAAAGAAAGTTGTTGCAGTGCTCACTTCGGCATATCAAGATGGAAACCACATAAATCTGCGTTACTTAGAGAACGGGGACATTGCACGAGATGGTTGTGGGAATACGGTCGTTGAGTACTTCAGATGCGGAGGCTGGGAATGGATGCCTGTTTGTTGATTTTGTTCCTGTTTTCCCGGTCGCTGATGTCTCTTAAGGATGAAACTGATGAGGACGCGCATTTCCTGTGTGCAGATGGCAGTATCTTCGAGATAGAGAAAAGGGGACGAGCTAATTGTAAGGTCGCATCGCGAACAGATATGACCATGAGGAATTTCCGTGTTTACGTCTGAAGTTGCTGCTATTGTATACTACATGTTCGAAGGCCGCTGATATCAAAAGTAACGGGTATATATCACTCAATTCACTGGCAAGACCTTGAGAACGGCAGCGCTAGCTTCCTTGTGGCATTGCTCGATGGTTTGATTGCTATTGATCTGTAGATTGGATCAGCATAACCGCCGATGACAAATTCGAACCCATCCTTACCTTCACAACCTTGCCCTGCTTCTCGAGGTACTCTATGACTGGGCGTGAAAGTTCGTTGTGAGTTTCTGAATTTTGTCCGATCTTCGATCAATACGTGCGTCACAAAAAAAATAAGAAACTTACGGAAGCGTTTCTTGAGACTTTCGATGTTGTCATCTTCACGCCCACTAGTTTTGCCCCGTTCCAGAATACGCCGTATCATCACATTTTCGTCCGCCTCAAAGACCAAGACCTGAGATGGAGAACACACCTTCCGAGGCCAATATCAGCAACTAAGAAACAATATACTATAGAGTATGTGATTGCTTGTCATACCGTCTGCTCGAATGTTAAAGCTTGGTCCATTTTACGCGGGAATCCATCAATAAGGAAGCGACCCTTGCCGTCTGTCCACCCGGGACCTGATCGTTTCTCCAACTCTCTAGACATAGCGATCTCCAGAAGCTTAATGGTGACCTCCTGCGGAACTATGGTACCTCCACGGATGCAAGTCCGGATCAGGTCGCCGTACTTTGAACCTTCTCGGTCTTGTTCTGCGCGCAAGAGATCACCAGCTATGGCAACCGCGTTGATTAGCATGTTTGTTGGTCGAGTACTAAAAGGCGATTCACCTGATAAATGGCTGAAATCAAAGTCATCTACGAGTCTTTTGCACTGCGTTCCTTTGCCTGCAAACGTATCAGATCATCGAGGTTTCCAATTTTCCAAACCTCACCTGCACCGGGTCCTCCTAGCACATATATCACGGCAACTTTGTCCGAGTTGAATACAGGATGCGTAGCACCATCTGCAGTCGATGACATTGTGTGCTGATAATCAGGATTGGGTGTACGATTGTTTGTCCTGGTGTGCGTCTGGAAACTTTACATAGCACTTGGCATTGACTTGAACTTGCACGACACTAAATTCATCTAAGTACTTCTTGCCACTCGATCGCCAAGGACACTCCCAACGAATCATCCCAACAGGAAAGAGAGAGAGAGAATCCAGCACCCATGGACGAAGGTATCATCAGAATAGATCATGGTTCGAATGTGTACGTTGTACGGTCGTGTTACCACGAAGATGGTCACGACCTAGTGGCCTTTGGAGGTGAGCATTCGGTTGAAGTCTACCAGATAGTCAGCGAAATTCCTTGTTTTTCTGCCCCCTATCACTCAACACTTGTTATCTCAGAGTCCAACATCTGCCCAGCGAGTAGCTTCATTCCATATCGGAACCAGGGTGACCGCCTTGGCCTGGTCACCCTGCACACTCTCCCCCAGCAGTAGTGATCGTTGGCTCATCGAGTTTGTTCTAGTGTTGCTTCTAGGACAAACTTGAATATCTGATATCAAATTCACAGGATTGCAGCAGCTGGGGTAGACTTTGGTCTGCACCTATTGACAAAGACCGCCTCATCCAGCGAGTATATATTTCCTTTTGGTGGAGGTCTGAGTGGGCACCATGGTAAAGTAAATGATATGTGCTTTTGTGGAGGCCGCGATAAAGATAGCGCACGTTACGTCGCTTCTGTGTCTGGTAGGTACCTTCAGAATCCTCGGTATTGAGAGCTGGTCCACTGATCGGTTGCAGATGATAAGATGCTCATGGTGTGGGATCTGCAACCAACGCTCAACATTTCTTCTGCAGTCTCTTATCCAGAAAATCCCGGTCAGAATGCTTCATCTCCGGCCGATCCTCGACCCCAACCCACTGCCTATGTCATCCCTTTCCCGCACCCCCTCATAACGGTTAACTCGCATCCTGGAAGTAGCAAGGAATTCCTCGTCGCAGATTCCCGTGGCTCCATCTTCCTTACGGATTGGCGTACTGATCCTGCTCTGACTGAACAAGGCAGTTGGAGGCACGCTACATTGCTTGAGCTCATCGAGCCACATGCTGTAGGTGACTCTCTTTTAGGAACGTCATCCCAAATCATGGGTTTTGCTGCATGGCGTCATGACAACACCAACATGTACGTGCATGACTCTCGAAACACTTACTGTGCATGTGACAAAAGTTGGCCTCATAGCGTGGGAGCCAGCTATGGGTCGCGTTTCGTCGTCTGGGATATGTCAAAATTACGGGGCGGCAAGCCGACACATACGGGAATTAGTTTCCAGGACGGGGGGCATATTTTCCGGTTTGATTCTCCATATATATTCCGACGCACGCTTACAACTGTCGTGTAACAGGTGGTGTCCAACAAACACAGACTGTTTTGCAATTGCCGCTCACTCCGCCAAGAAGGGGGCAGTTCTTCATGTTCACAATATTGGATATGTGCATGCACAACCCAGTGTCATCAATGTAGCTCCCCGCCCACATCGTATCCAAGACTTCGATTTCATGGCACTACGCGGCCAACCATTGCTTGCTGTTGCTTTTGGTCAACAAGTAGTAGTATTTTCCATTGGGGACGAGTAGTAGAACATGCCATAGACAAAAATACAAACATGTCTCATAACTAGCTGCTCACCACACGAACGAACGAAGCAACGCGGTTGGAATGCAAAGACGACAAAACACGGAGAACAGTGGCCCTCAACCTCAAGATCACGAGTTTCCAACGAAGTTAGCTTGACCGGGTGATTGGGTGGGGCCATAAGGATATTGGGTGTAATGAGTAGTCAAGCCTTCGCCATACATGGCATTGCGCAGGCCATCATTCGTGAGCACGTGGTGTTCTCCGCCAAATCCGAGATCAAACAACATAGTTCGATAATAATCGCGATCTTCCAGCGTAACATTGATTGGTGGGCCCATTGGAGGTGGATAGGAAACAGGACCATTCTGTGTCTGGAGGCCATAGATAATCCCACTTGCATTAGCCGGATAACTTTCTTGAGGACTAGTGATGGGATAGTTGATCTGTGATGCCTGATTCTGTGTGCTTCCTTGTGGAGAGGGTGTCGTCTGTGAAGGTGATGCCTGTTCCCCTGACAGTTGCCGTTAGCAAACAGCTAAGCATAAACCCAAGGGAAGCCATACTCTGAACAGAAAGGTCAAGAGAAGCGTCATGATGTGATCGATCCCTCACAACGCTCGGTCGTGTGCGGTGTACATGAATGAGGTGCCACAGGAAACGAGCATGATAGGCGGCAAACGACGAAGTGGGCGAGAAATGGGCAGCCTCATTGTAAGCTTCGGCTGTCTTCATGATAATTGTATGAATATCACATGCTGCACCCTCGGGCAACTCGCATTGCAAGCCTGGATTTGTATCTGAGCTCCGCAGTAACTAACGGGTAGTGAGCAACCGTTTTGCTAGAACGTAAATGTTCGCACCTTCAAGAGGAATATTGCAGAGTAGGCGGTCATTACGGATGTGGTTTCTTGGCCATACCTCTGGCGAGGGGTATATAAAAGGTCAATGCCAAAGAACGTTCATACGTACCAGTACACCAAAGTCCCGGAAATCCTTCGAAGCGATCTGAAGAACGTTGAGGGCGTTCTCAAAGCAAGCCGATAGTGCACGCAGGTGACTATTCGTCCGGTTTTCCTATATAAAAGAGGGTCATGAGAAAACACGAGGGTAATAGTAGGAAGGCAACTCGCTGGAGCAGCGTCAGCCTGTACACCAAAGCTATTCAGGAAGAGGCTGGAATACAAGCAAAAAAAGTTGAGGAACGAGAAATGGAATGATTCGCCATTTGCTGTTGAAGGGTTCAAGGAAGGCAAATATGTGAAGTGTTGCCTCTTACCTCTACGCATTTCATGCTCCCACCGTGTTGTCCACAGTGACAGCTTAGCGTTTGCATTCTTAAGTGCCATGTCAATGTTGATCTGGCCACTGCCACCATCGACCAAACTTCGGTTAGTGTGTAGCATATCAGTGGTCTCTGCCTGGCGAACATGTATTGGCCACCCAGCATAAAGGTTAGAAATTGGCGAAACACACTCACTGCGATTCTCCGTAATTGTATGAAAGCGGCGACAATGACATCCTCACATCGTATCGGACAACCGGCCCGTTCATGCCATGTATCCGCATGTCTGATAAAGTCATCCTGTGCTCAAACGTGTGAAACGCTGAAGGGTCACCATCAAGGTTTTAGTTACCTCGGGAAGCATCCAGTGGCGCCCAGTTTGCATGCTGAGACTCCGATCATGAACAAATAGTACGAGATAGGTTCTCTCGCGATTCCGTCGTTCAAGGAGCTGAAACTCCGTTTCGTTCGCAGGTGATTTTGCCAAATAACGATTTAGACCGAGTTCTACAGCCATTCGGCAAGCCTATCAGTTGTATCAGTAGTGGAAGGGCTATCCCAAGAGCCACTCTCACGTACGTAGCCGATGTACATCCATGTGCGCTAGCAGGACGTCAGCATGAATAATATTGAGGGCTTTCCAACATACATTGTCATCCTGCTCTCTCCAATACGTCAAGCAAGCAAAGGCTTGGACCACTTCGACTCGTTTCCATCCCTCAGAAAACGCACGGACGGCCAGTTCATGTGCGAGGTGGAGGCATTCTTTGTAAAGGCTTGGCTCGAAGAATTTACAGCCAGCAGCGATGAGGGTAGTGAACAAAAGGGGACACTTCGAGCGCACATAGTTGACTGAGTGTAATTGGGGATCAAAAAGATTGATAAAGGGATTGAGGCGTAAAAAGATGGCATCAAAGAGCATCTTGGCCTTGTCCTCTGATACAAGGCCGGCTGTGATCGGATCTTGAATCCCAGCTGGCGATGGTGCGGGTCGTACAGGCTGAAAACTATCCAGATCGCTCCGAATCTGGGACGTGACAGTGGGATAAGGTGGTTTGTGTTCAGGATTGAGAATTGTTCGGAAAAAGGAATTTTCTCTGCGGATGATTTTCGCTGGAAACTTTTCATCCCCACGATCTTCCTCGTCGTCACCTTCGGAGGGGCGATTTCCAGAGGCTAAATGCCGTGTATACAAAAGGCGAACGTGAGCCGAGAGCGAATGAGTGAGCATTATTTGTTACCTGACATGTTGTACTGATCCATTGGTCGAATGATAGCGCCGAACTGGGTTTCTGCTTGGGGAGAATGGGAATCGACGGCAGGGAAAACAGAGGACATGGATGTTTCATTTGCCTGCTTAAGTTTAGCGGTGTTCAACCCTTTCTCCAGGCGGCGGAGCATCTTTGATGCCTCAGATAATCTGGGGGGAGTTTTAAAACGATCTAAAAAGTACAGTGTGAAACGATTTTATCATACTTTGACCCAGGTTTGCGGCCACGGCGATGTTTTTCAAAAATGCACCTGAAGTGAAGCGAGATGAATGATCGCAAATATAATCGCTTTGTTTCCTACATACTGAACATTTGTTCTCTTGCACCTCTGGCACGGCCTCTGACCATCCTCAGCCCCGACACATTTCATCTGACCTGCAGTAAACCAAAGAACGCAAGAAGCAGACAAAGAGCTTACTTTAGCCGCACGGCATACTGTACAGGCTCTAGGATTCCTTATGATAGGTGGTTTGGAGCTGTGTGGGATGCAGGTGAGCACGCGGGAGGACATAACTGTTCCACAACGTACACCGATTTTGAGGACTGTATATCCGCAACCTCTGCATGAGCCTGCATTATGTCTAGGTCGCCGAACTGTGGGTGAGCACGGTTATCAACGTCACGGTGACTCGGCGTCAGTTTATCGACCGGGTCGGTTAATTAAGGGTTAGATGAAGATGAGTTAAAAGCAGCTTCAGAAGCGACTTGGACACTAGGTACCAGTTGCAAGAGAGAAAAAAAGAGACGTCACAGATATCAAAAAGCAGAGCAACAAAGCGACTTTTGATATCGATGAAGGAGCGAAGGAGCGGGAATGAGATGAGTAGTGGGATTTGTTGCAAATAAAGCCGGGCGGCAAAACGAACATTGGTTGCCGAGCTCGGCAATCACTTGATTATCCGACTTCAAACCGCTCATTCCCTAATCCAGAAAGGCGATGTCTTTGGTGTACCTTGCGGAATTAATTTAGCAAGGTGCTTTGACCAAAATAATAGCATGCGTGTACAACATAGTCATCGATCACCAAGGCGGTACATTCCCGTGACGAGATGCACATGCGCAGCAGCCGGTGGGCGCAATCACTGCCATCGACCCATTTGACAACCCGGGTGTATTTAAAATGGCCGTAGGCACCCTGACTGAGCACGTGTATCTCAGAAGTTCATTCCGCACCCAACACGGTGTTCAAACGTTCGAACCCGGCCCGGGTCCTGGTCGGTGCCAATGATTGAATGACGTGCGTGGTATTCCATTTGTGCCTACGAGTTGTTGTGTACGGAATCAAAGAAATCCCGGAGCAACGAATCATCGCAACGAGACGAGGTACCGCTGCAAAGTAAGTTAACAAGTTTGAACCAAAGGTCTTAGAGAGATTCCCTCACGGTTTCAGCATCTGCCACAGCAGCCTTGAAGCGGGCAACTTCCCTCCAGCACTCTAGAGGTGTTGTCGAATTCATTCTGAACGACTTTAGTGGTGTATAACAGCAAACGGTGCCAGACATACTTGTAGCATGATGCGATTTCTTCACCCGTCTCCTTGACGGAAGGGAAATCGCCTAAATGGCGTCGTGTTTGGAATCTATCAACCTTTCCCTTGATTTCTGCCAAGTCTCCGATTAGCGTAACACTGGTTTTCAAGCCACCCCGAACACTGCCATCCTCGACCATACTCATTTCTCGATCCAGATTTTCCTTCTCCAGAGCACGGTGGATTTCAAGCTGGACTGACCCCTCCTCAGCTTGTAAAGTTGTCAATTCGCGCCGAATTCTTTCCCGTATGTGAGAGTCTACCGCAAATTGTCGTTCGGGCATAGTCTCCTGAGATGCGAGGCGGGAAGAGAGGTTGTGCACTACATCTGGTGAGATCTGGACACCTAAGTCGCCTGGCGTGAGCCCTGTGAAGCAAAATGGCACACCTCTATGGGGGTCTCTGGCTGGAAGGCCTTATAGCCTGTGTCGGGTTTGGACTGACTTGCACCCATTTTCAGACGAGCCAACGAGTCGCTAGCGTCCAACTGTTTACTTGTTTGGCTAAGTATATGCTGAAGTACTACATACATAGTCTATCTCACGAGGTTACAAATTGAGCTTACATAAGTATTCTCTGGGAACGCTCTGGCCCGGGATAGTACACCCGGCATCGTCGAAAGGTTATCCTTGTAGACGTCTATTGTAATATTTGTGGCCATATCCAAGGAGCCTGTGTAATGCATGTTAAGTCTCTATATCAAAACAGCGTGTACGCTATGCGTTACCAGTCAGGCTCAATTTCCGTGATCAATTTAATCCTGCATTTGGTCAGGCCGAGGCCCTGGGCGCTCAAATTCAACGAAAATCTCACTGAGTCTTCTTGGTCTCTTCCAGCTCGTGAAAAATTACCCATCCGGTGCGGGGTTTCCGCGTGAACAGCACAGATGTCGGATGGACATGTAGAATCTGGAAAAGGTAAAAAGTCTGTAGTCTCTTGCTAAGTTATAACACACTTGATCATTTTGAACCGAACGGTATGTTCCGTCTGCCATCCATCGAGCCCCGTTTCGCCAGTATCCACTCACTAGGCACTGCCGCAGCCGTTTCACATCACCCTCGCAACTTTTTCTTGGGAGATCAAAACGCATCATGTACTTGCTGAGTTGCGAACGAATGGACACAGCTCTAGACATCGCCCGAAAGTTCAGCGCATGAACCTTGCACCAAGACGATGAGCGCCCAAATCTCGTAAACGCGTTGTATGCTGTCATTCATTAGTTCATGCGTATCCCAGCAACTTGCACTAACTATTTGCACACCATTAAGAAGTGTCAGGTGATCCTTTACATGCAATTAGCGAGGAACGGTACTTAAGATGTCAGTACGCTTACCCCTTCTTCAGCAGTGAACTTCCGCCTTTCAAGTTCTGCTAGTGCGCCCTGCGCCCCGTCTGGTATGATGAATGCATCCTGTGTATCATATGAGCTCAAGGCCACCAAGTAGGCTCGTACTCACCTGAACGGAGATCATTGCTGCGATCGTCAAGATCTCCTCTCCACAGGAAAACTCCTTGGAACTAAATAACTGAACAAAGAGTTCAGACGGGAACAAAGAAGTGCGTATAACAGGTATTGACCATGAGAGCGATACGCAGCTCAATAGGACACTCTGCAACCCGCTGGCCCATAGCAGTTAGGCGGCCATCCTCCCCGATCATCCCAGCTGTTACTAGACATTCCAGCGCACGCAGGATGCCTTCAGCAGGGGGGGTCGAGATCCACTCAAATTTCATCAAATCATCAATCCCAAGGGACTTCAACTGGAGAATGGGTGTCGTTATGTCTGTTCGAGTGATCTCTGGGGGAGTGGCCACTGGCAGCGTCGGTAGGCAGGATTCTGGATACAACCTATAGCAGATACCGGGTGATGTGCGACCAGCCCGGCCAGCTCTCTGTGTAGCTGATGACAAAGAAACAGGAACAGTAGAAAGTGAAGAGAAGTCATATGTTGGGTGGTAAGACTTGATCTACAGCGATACTGAGAACAACTATATCCGTAGACGAAATCCACGTACCTTCACAAATCCACAATCCACCACAAATTTCACACCATCGATTGTAACACTTGCCTATTGAAATGCGTAAAAAAATTACTTCAGGTTTGGCAAGGGATCACACCTCAGCAATGTTGGTCGCTGCAATGACCTTTCGGCAATTTGCATGCGTAGGACTGAACACTCTAAGTTGTTCTTCCGTGCTTAGACCCGAGTGTAAAGCCATGGGAATAACCTGGGAGACACCCCGGGGTAAACTAAGTGTGAATGACTATCAGGTGCAGGTATATATGAGCTTGGCAGCGGCGCACGTTGGTATGAGTTCTGTAATCATCTCCAAAAATTGCTCGATGTCTTCTCGGCCTGTGAGAAATACCAGAATATCACCAGCGGCATGCTTGTCATTTTTCATATTCAGCTGAAGACTGGTCAATCCACGACCATGAAGCGCACCTGCAAGTTGATCTTCCAAACCACTTCGACAGCCATTCTGACATAGTCAGCGGCGGGCTGCTCCAGATAGGCTATTTCTACTGGATACATTCTTCCCTCTAGACTAACAATGGTGGCGTCTTGCGGTGAAGTACCTGAACAAAAGTAGTCATAGAAAGATCTGGCGTCAAGTGTGGCAGAAGAAACGATTATGCGAAGGGAGGGACGTTTGCGCCGAATCCTACCCACAAATCATTTCAGAAACCATAAGCAGATCAAGCAGGGATGCCCGACTTTTTCAAAATACCAAGCAACAAGTCGGTATACAGGCTCCGCTCATGGGCCTCATCGATCTGTAGAAGAGCGCATCAGAGATAAAACGACCAAAGTAATCGTCATATCCTTGCCATGATAACACTATAACGTGACAAGAGTGGGTCGAGAAGGGCTTCTCGGAAGAGGATTCCGTCTGTCATGTAACGTATCCGGGTTTTGTCTTTATCGCTCACGTCCTCAAAGCGGATGGTATATCCAACCTGGAAGATGAACCGTGACGTGAATAGTTGGTCGCACGTAAATTTATTGATTCTCACCTCCTCCCCAAGAATCGTTCCCACTTCAGCAGCTACACGAGTAGCGACTGAGGTTGCAGCGACTCTTCGTGGTTGTGTGCAAGCTATCACGTTGCCTTCGGCAGCCCATCCGGCTTCCAGCAGATACTGGGGAAGTTCTGAGAAGAGGATTTGGTTCGTACCGTAGCATAATATGCCCTAACGTACGTGTAGTTTTCCCGGAGCCAGTGTGCCCGACTAAAATGGTGACTGGATATTGTTCGATGCAATAGAGGAGCTTATGATCTGAAAATGTTAAACCGTTGAGTCTCTGAGAAATAAATAGGAAGTGAAACAACTACGGTATTTTGCAATGGGAAGACGTTCGCGTTGGACTTGAAGTGAAAGGGAGTTGTCTGAAGGTGCGGATGGGATCACATTTTCTTGTTCGTAAGTTAACCTGTCCAGGCTACTCCCTGGTGCTGCCGTCCCGGGTTTCCAAAACAATGGCGAAGACATTGTATTTGTTTCGTACAGTGCCAAGTCTGACCATACGCGTGACCAATCTCCAAATAACGCGCGCGCGTTGTTTGGTGTTTGTGAGTTGGTACATACTACTTATGTATGTTGAGTCATGGACACACGCGAAGATCTTCCAAAAGTCTCCATTGAAACAGAGCAGGATTGGAGACGGATTCAGCATAACTTGTCTGATGCCCTCATGGCTCGTTTGGATTCCGAAATTGACACCCATGGGCAAACCGGGGATAAGGACGCATTATTGCCGTATGTTCATCAGGTGAACTCGCAGTGGCTTTTACGTGCACATGTTGATCATAGCACAATTTGTAGTTCCTCGAGGACCTATTTGACATTGCCCGTCCTAATTTACGTGTAAATGGACGTACTACAGAGGGTCCATGTAGTGATGAGGATGGTGAGTCGACTACTATTCATGCAAGCGTACATGTTCTTTGCTCACAAGTGCAGATGTGGAACCATTCGATGAAGCATTAGACCGGCACATTTGGTCGTTGTCAGACCAGAGGTTAAAGTGGGACAAAGAAATAGCGGACCGCCGGCGCTCTAGGCCGCAAGAGATCGAAAAGTTGGTGATGGAAAGTTTGGGACGACATCATCTCGACAACTTGGAAGCATCGGAGGGATCCGGTGCTTATTCCAACGTTGAACGTAGGTTCCTAGTGCTTCATTGTCCATGGGTATTAACATGTGCCGTAGTCAAGCAGGTCGACTGTGAATCTCAGCAAACTTTGTTAAACGTTGCTTCTGTGGTGCCTTTGCTCTTACAGGTACGTTTTGACATTATTAGAGCAGCGTTTCAATGAGGATCACAATACCATTCTAGACTGTCAAGTCGCAGCGCAGTCGAGCAGCCAGTGTTACATACGTATCTACTGAAGTTAAGGCACCGAGACCTTGAATCTGCTGGTGAGATGGACAACGAACTGCTAGGTACAAGTTCCGTCGATTCCAACAATTTTTTCTCTATAAGTAATGGAGTTTCATGAACCACGGCTACCTCTCGCACCACGGAATCCGTAACCACCCCTGAAGCCGCCACGACTACCACGATCACCTCTACCACCACCTCGGCGAATCCCACGGCTTCCTGAACCCCCTCGACCGCGAGGTGTGGCACGCGCGGCGCCCCGGCCACGTTCTGGATATAGTTCAGCCAAAGAGGCAACGATTAAGCCACTGTGACTTACTGGGGACTCCTGGATAGCGAGCAACCACATCAGTTATTAGTCCTCTTTACCTTTCGAGATGGACGCCCTACCTATCACCTTTGGTTTTGGAAGGAAACGCTCGATGGGTAAGAGTTTGTCACTTCCAATGTACACTTTATCTCCTTTTTTAAAACTGGTCGCTACCATACCTTCGCCCATTTTTACTGAGAAATACACCTCGTTTATGGGACCGAGTATCTCGTCGACTTTTCCTACGACTGATTTGTTTTGGAGGTAGATGGGAGCATTGAAATAAGGCACTTTGTCCGAAACCATGGAGACACAGAGCATCTCATCTTCAACAGCATGCATGAATGAACCTATCTCTGATGATCTAGATGAGCGGGAAAATCGGACAAATGGGCCAAGGAGTACCTAGCACACTGTCCGGCGGTCCATGATCACGCTGCTGGAAGCCACCTCTGCCACCACCCCAGCCACGCCCACGAGCTGCATTCGAAGTAAGTGTTCTAGATAATCTGGCCCAGTGACTGGGATTATGTTCAAACTTGCCTCCGCCTCCGCCTCGGCCAAATCCTCTCGTGCCTCCTCGATTCATGGTTGCACTGCGCAGAGTTTGATTATATAATCTTTGCTCGAGCCAACAATATTCATTCTCCCATCGTCACTCCCACATCCACTTTAGCATGAGCTTATTCTTCCGTCATAATCCAACTGCTGAGGCCAGATTTTCTGTAAAAAGCACTGTTGAGTCTGCCATCGATGATACGGTGCTCGTCTCTCAGGATATATGGGATGCTCTTTGTTTCTCTGGTCAAACATGCAAAATCGTAACCATAAAACCGAAGCGCCAATGTCCAACCGGGTCAATTTCCGATCGTTTGACGGCTCTGACTTGTTGGGTTATCCGTGATCCAACTGTGCGTATTGTCTTATGACTCCACTTCTTGCCAATTATCATAGTACAGGTGTCCGAGATTGCCATCCCCCCGGCTTGGTTGGTCGTTTATCCGACCATCTTCTCCCCTTCCCAGACAAGCATAGACGGATCCTCTAAAACTGTAACTTTGTCTGCTACGGACGACATTGTCTTGTCGGAGGTCGTTTTAACCGCAAAACACCAGGCGGCCTACTTAGCAGCCACTGCTCATGGAACTATGTTCGAAAACTGGATCTTCGAATCCCGCCTCATCATACGTGATGGAGAGGACATCTTTATCCCTACGAGTACTTTCTCTACATGCGAGCCATCGTCTCGACTTCTTCCTTCGGTCTTCGGATACACCGTGAGCCTTGCGTTGCCTTACAGGCAAGGTATCGCGAAGCGGGAAGCAACACACCTCGTGGTGACATTATCGGACCAATCAAGCGAGGCATCGGACGAAGCGGATACCGGAGTTAGTCACGAGAATCTAGAGATCAACGAGTCATTTCTTATCTCTTCCGTATTATCCTCCCCTGCACTCTTGTCCCGGGAGGACGAACACTGTGAGTAAACAATGAGGCACTAGACGTGTATCCAGCTGACATTAAAACAGTTGAGCATGCAGATGCTGTATTTTTTCCCCAGCCATTGCAATCTCCCATTGATTCTGATCTGGATCAATTTACCATCTACCTTCGCACAAGTGATTTGCGTCCCCTAGGAATACTGAATGGTGACTGGGTACGTCCTTTTTATTTGCTTATGTTTCCGCGTCCATAATCTTAGTGGAAAATCAGGTTCTAGTTTCGCCAATTGATACTCCAACAACCTATCGTCTGTTACGTATTGGTGCCTTCGACGGAGCCTTCAGGAGTTCGCACAGACGGTCTGCTATGTTATCGCCTGCCCTTTTCTATAACTTGTGCCCACGCGGTCGTCGGGAAATTGTGGTCCGTGCGTCGCCACGTGACCCTGGCATCCCAACAGCAAAGAGTGTTACCTTGGCGAGAGTGGCTTCCCCTTTCTCAATCCATCGCCGATACGAACCGCTATTTCTTGATGCATTACAGCAATACTTCGGATCATCCAAGCGCCTGGTGAAAGACGGGGATATTATCCCATTGCCAATCAACATAGACCATTCACTGGATTCTCATCACACCTTGTACCCAGGCGACTTCATGGGGCCCGCTATGCGCAACAGCTCCTTTGCTCTGGTCTATTTCATTGTTCGGGATCTGGATTGTGAAGTGCTCAATGTCCCGGTGCAAGGACAATCTGATGTTGGCTGCTTCGTTGATGCGAGTATAACAAAGATCACTCAGGTCGGGGCAGAGAATATTAGAGTTCCAGACACCCATGACTATTGTCGACTCCGTGGGTGTCATCTTTTCCCATACATTTCCTTGTTAACCTGTGGCGTTCAGGTCATGCATGGCTGACAGTAATGCCAACTTCTGGGATATATGATCAGATCTCCCGGTTATCAAATGCTATGTTACTTGATGCAAAAAATCTGGGTGTGCAGACTACGGTTCTTCTAACCGGTCCAAGGGGATCAGGTAAATTTTCAGTGGCAGTGCATATTGCCCATCATCTCGAGATGCATCTTGTAGAGGTAAGCAGTCAATCTCCTCTAAAAAAAATCTAGTTACCTTAAAATGTCTGGTAGATCAACTGTTATGATGTTTTGTTAGATTCACCTGCCAAAACCCAGGTATTACTACGAGAGCAGGTGGCACATGCCATATCTTGCTCACCATGCTTGATTGTACTCCGACATGCTGAAGCATTGAGTCACATGGAAAACACTGTAGATGGCAAAGAAGGTACATTCTCATTCTCATTTATATCATACTATTGTGAATTGACTGCTTACATTTCTGAAAGTGCCACTTATGTTTCAAACATTGCAGCAGTGTGTTGATGATGCAAATACATCTCAGAGCCAGCAGTCTATTCTTCTTGCAATAGTGGAGCAGGGAAAAATGCCTGAAAGCATCTCATTTAGTAATGAGATGGAAATCAAGGTAATGATTAGTTAATAATGCCAATCTTTGTGTTCTCATATTTGTATTTCAGGTGTTAAGTGAAGAGGAGCGTTTTTACTTGCTGTCAGAGCAGATGAATAATCAAGATGTATCCCTTGCCCAAGATGTTTCAATTGCTACCCTCGCAAAGCAAACTGCAGCATTGTCTGCCTCAGCTCTGGCTGATGTGATTAAGAAAACAAATCTCTGTGCTATAATGAGGTAAGCTGAATATTTCAATTAATGTCATAGTGGTCCTGACTGATTAGAAATAGCATCCACACACAGCAGCTTGTAGCACCTCCAGTTATTTCTGCCATGCACTTTAACACTGCTTTACTCAAAGCAAGATCATATTTCTCTCGCAATATAGGTGCCCCAAGCATTCCAACAGTGCTTTGGGAAGACATTGGGGGATTGGGTTCTGTGAAGAATGAGATTCTGGACACAGTGCAGTTGCCATTGGACCATCCTGAGCTGTTCCAGGATGGACTGAAAAAGAGATCAGGTTGAATTCAACTTCTTGACTTTTGGATTTTAATTGATTAAGATCAATTGCAGGCATTTTGCTATATGGACCTCCGGGAACTGGGAAGACTTTACTTGCTAAAGCAGTGGCAACTTCTTGCTCTCTGAACTTTTTCTCAGTCAAAGGGCCAGAGTTGCTGAACATGTACATTGGTGAATCTGAGGCCAATGTTCGCCAGGTTTTTCAAAGTGCAAGAGATGCTAAACCATGTGTTATCTTCTTTGATGAGCTTGATTCCATAGCTCCTAAAAGAGGAAACCAAGGAGATTCTGGTGGAGTTATGGATCGTATTGTAAGCCAGCTTTTAGCTGAGCTTGATGGAATGAGCACAGGAGGTATGGATATATTTGTGATGGGAGCTACCAATCGTCCAGACTTGTTGGATCCTGCCTTATTGCGCCCCGGAAGGTATGATTTATATTCTATCTAAAGATCTGTCTGATTTGACTTGCATAGATTTGACAGAATGCTCTATCTGGGTATTTGTGAAACCCATGAAGCTCAACTTGATATTCTGAAGGCTCTGACACGAAGGTTCAATTTGCATCCCAGTCTCAGTCTATCCTCAATTGCTATGCACTGCCCTTTAAATTATACAGGAGCAGACTTCTATGCCCTGTGTGCAGATGCATTGCTTCATGCACTGTCATTCAAAGTTGCAGAGCTTGAGAAGGAAAGAGGTAATTGATTTATACAGCTATTTGAGTGGTGAATTAATTTCTTTGTAGCTGAGTTGAATACTCTCTCCAAGTATCAACATCATGCTATCTCTCCACAATTCTTTATTTCTGAAATGAAATCAGATGCAGAATTGCAGCTGATGGTTAGGGAAGAGGATTTTGTTTTTGCTTTGAAAGAGTTGGTTCCAAGCATTAGCACCTCTGAATTGCTTTATTATACATCAATTCAAAAATCTTGGGGTAGTTGAATGTACTTTCATGAATACAAGTACACAAGTGTATGACTTGAGCTTATTAATATTGGAGGATGCTTGTCAAAGTAAATAAAAAGGCTCAGAGTCTAGATATGCAGCTCTCTTCTTCAAAAGGGAGTTGACTCACTTGGTCATTTTTATTATCCTGTGACTTCTATCTTGTGTAAACTAGATCCATTGAAATACAAGTCAATGACACTAGAATAATATTTCAAAGGATAGGGAGTAGCTCTAAGGATCCTAGTCCATTTATGTGGTAAATTGGTAATTATGTGGTAACCAGTTTAATAATGTACCATGAGACATGTACAGGCCTAGGAAGGCTAGGCTTGGCCACTGAACTTTTCACCTCTTCACATAGATATAACCATTCATATCAGTACTTTAGATACTTTCATACCCTCTCAACTTTGAGCCTCAGCTATACATCACCACTGTTTGCATGTTGTACATTTCCTTCTTCTTCATGTCTTTCTGTCAAGTTAAACAGCAGTGAGTGCTAGTGTTGCCACAGCCCAAATCTCTCACAGCTAGAACTATGTTTCTAACCTTATTCAAACATAGTTACATTCAATGTAAGCTGCAGGCTCAGCCTGCAGCTCAACTACATCTGACCAAGCTGGTCCAAACCAGTTCAAAACTATGTGGCAGACTTCTCAAAGCTTGGTCAGGTTCAGTTGCACATGTCAATTTCTGATTATGGACATAATATAGCTTACAAAGTACAGCCAAAGTTGCCAAACTAGGTATTGATATGATGATTTTAAATGCTCAGCTGTATTGAGCTAGTACTACCTCATACCTACCTTGCAGAAGGACAGCTTGGAGTGTTGAGCTGGCTTGAGCTGACACAGTTTTGAAAGTTCCTTCAGTCAGACTGACATATTCACCAGGTGTGAACCTCACAGCAATTGATTGCTGTATACATTGCATAGCAACAGTAGTGGGCACTTGGCCCACCTCATTTTTGGAGTGTCTGCATGATCTAGGATGAAGTTGCAGGGCCTTCGTTTGTGGCTGCTTGAGTTGTGTCATTTTCTGGCTTCTCCAAAGAAGGAAGTAAGAGCTGCAAAGTCATGGAATGAGACTGTGATAGAGGAAGTGAAGTCAATTGTTTTATCCCCACTCCAAGTTCTGGGTTATGATGGGTTGCAACCTCATTCCAGAGATATCAATGATTAGCAAATTGTTTAGAGCACCAAGCATCAGAGGACTAATCTACACCCTGGGGCTGCTTGAGAAAGGGTAGTAAGTGAAAAGACCTCCACTGTAGGAGTCATGACCTGAAACAGTAGTCAACATCAATTGTAAGGTGAACAGTCTTGCTAAGCAGCTCTGAAATGGGTCAAATGTAATGACACTTGGTCTGAAATTCAAGAGACTCTGAGCCTATGGCAACAGAAAATGTATGAGTTGGCAATGCACAGTGGACCATGGTGCTCACTTGTCAAAGTCACATAATGCAGTATAATTTTTCGGCAAATGACCAGCTAGCCAATGTGCCAAATTGCCACAACTGACTGGCCAGCCAATATCAGCTGATGGAGTGAAATCTTGGCAAACAACAGTTCAGCCAATGGCAAATGGAACTTGGCATGTTGCCAACTGGCCAATGTTTGCTAATCCCTATATTCTGCAGTTGACCAATCAATCAATAACTGAGATTTGGCATATTGCTGATCAGCCAATTGGCTAGGTATGACAGCATTCTACAATTCAGTGATCAGCCAAAATGAAAACTCAGAATGTTTGCCAACTGGCCCATGGGCTGTGGATGTCTGCATTCCACAGTTGACTGATGGGCCAACAACTGAATCTCAGCATGTTGCTGATCGGCCAATTTAACTAGACATGATTGTATTCTGCAATTGACTGATTGGCCAAAATGAAAGCTCGGCATATTTGCTGACTGACTGATGGGCTGTGGATGCCTACATTCCACATTTGACCAATTGGCCAACAATTGCATCTCAGCATGTTACTATTGATCAGCCAACAAGCAGCCTCAGGCCAGGATGGTTTCAGCAAAAGATTGTATGCACTAGAAAGATATTTCAGCATGTTAGGAAAGCAGTTTAGACCCTATGGAAGCACATACTGAAGCAACCTTGGCATAACTGCCACTTGTTTCTATTCAATCATGAGATATATGCTGACCACTAGTAAATGTGTTTCAGCAAAGGATTGTGTGTACTAGAGTGGTGTTTTGGCATGTTAGGCAAGCAGTATAGGCAAGATTGAAGCACATGCCGATGCAATCTCGGCATAAATGCCACTTGTTATTTAGTTATGAGAAATATGACTACATAGTACACTCTAAGTAGTATTACAATGTGTTTCAGCAAAGGGTTGTATGTATTAGAGTGGTATTTTGGGCATGTTAGGCGAGCAGTTTAGACCTTATGGAAGCACATACCAATGCAATCTCGGCATAACTGCCACTTGTTATTTAGTTATGTGAAATATGCCTACATCATGATAGTACACTCTAACTAGTATTACAATGTATTTCAGCAAAGGGTTGTATGTACCAGAGTGGTGTTTCGGCATGTTAGGCAAGCAGTTTAGACCCAATGGAAGTGCATACCAATGAAATCTGGGCATAACTACAACTTGTTATTCAGTTATGAGAAATATGCCTATATACACTGATACTCTAAGTAGTAAATGTGTTTCAGCAAAGGATTTTACTTACTAGAGTGGTGTTCTGGCATGTGAGGCAAGTAGTGTAGACCCTATGGAAGCGCATACCGATGCAATCTCGGCATAACTGCAACTTGTTATTCTGTTATAGAAAATATGCCCACATATACTCTAAGTAGTAAATAGTGTTTCTGCGGTCTCGATTTGACGTGTTGTCTGAAACTTAAACTGGCAATGGTTGCCACACAATTAGACCAAACTAGACTATACTGAATTGGAGTTGCCATCTAACTCCCCTGGACTACAGTTTAGTTTCAAAACCTCCCAACCCCTGCTTTTTCGCTCATGCATCTCAGGTGCAATCTACTTCACTCAAGTAAGTGTTGAACTCATTCACTCACTCTTTGTAGCTTCTGTGACAGTACTCATCCAACATCCGTGGAGTCACTCAATGCTGTTGCCTACAACAAGTTGGACCATGATCGTTGCATTGTCGACATCACCCAAAAGTCAATCTACAACCATACAGTACATATTTCTGGCCTCTTGGATTCATGGCTATTGACCATCCCCATTGCCATCCACTTTATCTCAGTTAACAAGTTCGCTTATGCTCAAAATTATTCCACACCTGGCACACCACATTTGCCAATCAACCATTCCACTAGCACTCTACACTGGGCCCCCTCTTTTTTTGGCTCTTTCTATCATAGCACCAGAGTCTGTTTCAGATCCTGTGGGCTGTTCCCCTCCTTGCCACCCCTATAGTTGCAATTCCTCAAATTCTGTGGGCTATGCAGTGTGCCTCTCCTCACTACCCCTACAGTCGCAATTCTGATGTCATTTGGGCTATCATTGCCCCTCTTCCCATCACAACGCACAAGATCATGGTGCAGTTACCTTCTGGATTTTGTCGAAGATCCTATCAAGTACTCTAGGTTGCTCATCCCTCCAACAATCTCCACCACTGATTGTTCTTGTCCAGCAGCATGTCATTTCATGTTACTATCTGATTGTTTATTCTGATCATATTTATGTTCAATTCCTCACTAGTTATTTTGGTCCTCCACCCATCATTCCAAGTTGTACCTAAGTACCACGAGCTCCAATATGTATTAATAATCATGGGTTCCCATTCACATATATCATATATAGCCTAAAGTTAGGGTTGCTATGGATATGCCTTTCAACTTGACACCCCATCTATACACCACGATTCAGACTGTGCAGTGCTCCACAACTTTGAAAATCTAGTCTGTTGAAGGAACTCCAGTCCAATGCAAGTCCAACCCAGAGTATCCTAGTCCGACATAGTCCGACTATAGTCTGACCTGACTCTTTACAGTCTGGCACATAGGACTAACAGGACTAACAGGACTAATACTTACATTCACATGGACTACTCCTTATAGTAGTTATTCCCATGGACCATGTAATCTAGTATATAAGATATGTAGGTAGATACAACAAAAAGAGTCTTTTGAGTCTGTGGTTACACACCACTATTGACCATGTCCCGCCTATCCCATCCTCCAGCCTAAAGGCGATCCGAGCGGTGATTCCCTAGCCCTCAAACAGGTTATGAGCCCCGAGGCTGTCGTGATGCGGAAACACTCCGACATTGCCTGGAACCTGCTGACAGTGCTGGAAAGCGCTCGCGGACTAAAGGTCATCCTGTGTGGAAACACTGGACACTGCACCTGGTGCGGATTATTCCGCATGTGCAGCTCAACCAGTCTCGAAGGTCGTCCAGAGCAGTAATGCCGGACACCGTGCTCAATGCGGACTATTTCGCTCGCGTGGCATGACCACCCCTCTTGGTCGCTCTGTGTGGAAACGCCGAGCACCACACTGATGCAGATTATTTTGCTCGTGTGGCACGACCACTATGCCTCCAGGCATGGGGAGACTATGTCCCCCCATCGTCTCATGGCAGCCCAGATATGCGGCCTGGCCGCCCTCTGCTCCCATCAGATCTATTAGTTAGATATTCCCACTGATTAATTTATGGCCTCCATGCCTGGGAAATACATAAGATCGAACGGAGATATCCTCCCGATTTAGGTGTGAGAGCCTTCAATTGCCTCCGCCTTATTGCCGAACCATTCCCACCATCGGAAGTAGATGTGGATCCCTGCTCACCCGGTATACCGATCCATCCTGGACGGATAAACCCCTGGGAAAATGGCAGTGGCCATCTAGTACTATATTGTATCTAGGTGTAAGCCCATGTAAGCACCGGCACCCCTACTGTTGAACATGAACCAGAATTTGTTACACCGACCGGACACCATTTTGGTGACCCAGACTAAATTAGTCCATAAGTGTTAGTCCTTTAGGACCTCCGGCCACTACTTGCAGTGTTTAACATTTGCGGATGAATTGAATTACCTCACACGGTCTATACCCGCTGTGGAAGAACCCCTTCAGCCTGACCAGCAATCACACCGGTCAACCAATATCTCGTGCGGACTTAGTCCTGCTGTGGTCGAACTTCCTGACCAGAAGTAAACCGGTCAACATCTCACGTGGATTTATTCCACTGCGGTCGACCTTCTTGCCCCAGCTGACCTACTCGAAGTGTAACAACTTAGAGATACCATTAATTGGACATGGAAAGCAATTGGCAAATTCCCCTGGCTAGTTCAACTAGCTACTGGACTCCCGTGCACCATTGCACTCTACACCGGAGCTCCCTACTACCCAGTCCCACTTGTTCCAGTCATCAGTATAGTTCTACCCTTGACTACCGGCGGCCATACTGCCATCTAGTGGAATCTGACCGGACTCAGTCAAAACATAAGGCTAGACGTGTGCGGCAATGCCTGTCTTCTATATGCCTATGTGCAAAAGGTCTGACTCACCTCTTTGGGTGTGCTCCTCATCAGGGGGGCAACACTATGTAATAGTCCATATTTCGGACAGCCCATCATCGGACAAACTTGTCATGACCAACCCCGCATGGTTCCTAAACCTAGTCTGACCTTGTTCCGACTTCAGGACTAATAGGACTAGTAACAGGACTAATCCTTTTGTCCTCACCATGCATCGGACTTGTGCTCCGACATACCAGATACATGCCTATTGGCCTTTGTATACTGCGATAGAACGCACAATGATCCTGGTGGACATAGTCCTGTGATCTGCTTCAAGCTGCGCGGACATCTCCAGAACGACACTCCACTAAGCTCGGACTACCGGCATGGAATTCTTCGCTTCAAAATCCTGAATGTGGAATGTGGCCTAACCAGCCAATACACCTTTACAACATTGTGTGAGGTTTTATCACTCCACGTGTCTTGGACATTATTGTCCATACCCTCACAGTAGTGTACAGTACCTGGTTATACCGGTACACTGTCTGCCTTCATGGCACCCCTACCTACTACTTAGTACTTAGACCGATACATGGAGGTCTTTAAATAAACCTTTACGTATATCCACCATTAGTACAATGCCTTTACTGGCTTGGAATGTAGTTGCCTGAGGCCCCCATACGGTCTAGTGTTGCTGCAGTTCCGACTCACGGCCGACCTGAGTCGGAGTCGGCATGCTGACTAACCGGCGGTCCGGATAGCCGATCCAATCACGGGTCACAGTTTTTACACAACGGCTCAGGTCGCGTGAGTCACAGCTCATCGACTTCAAGTCGACCCATTTCGAGGTAAGACTGATCTGATTTTGGCAGTACAGACCCCACCCTCTCCTCGTCTTGAAGACATAGATCGACCGAAGCATGGCCGCTACGGTGCACATGACAACCCGGCCCCCCACTACTCTCGACTCTCGAGCCTCAATACTACTCCCATTCACTGGTTAGTATTCAATTTCGTCAGCGGCCACTGAGCCTATCTGACCTAGTGGCACATCTCAGGCTTACAGTCACAGAAAATAGTTCGTAGGAGGACATATTGTAGAGGGACGGCGGCCGTGGCGCACATCGTTGCAGCCTGAGTACTACCGGTCTAGGCAACGGACTTGCTTGCTTCATCTCACATTGGTCGTAACTCGTACAGTAGTTCTTCGTAGGCATACATACACCATAAAGAACAAGCTTTCTGAAATACAATGAGTTGTTCAAGTAGTACTAGAGAGTCGAGGGGGGGAACTAGCTCCTTCCTCTCATCCGAACATGTCCTTTCGTCCTCGAGTGAGGTAGAGGGACGGCGGCCATGGTGCACATCATTGCAGCCTGAGTACTACCGGTCTAGGCAACGGACTGAGTCGCTTGCTTCATCTCGCATTGGTCGTGACTCGTGCACTGGCAGTAGTTCTTCGTGCATACGTACATCATATTGAAGAACAAGCTTTCTAAAATACAATATGTTCAAGTAGAGAGTCGACTCGGATTCGAACATGTCCTTTCGTCCTCGAGCAAGGCAGAGGGACGGCACTGGACGTGGCGCACATCGTTGCAGCCTGAGTACTACCGTCGGTCTAGGCGACGGACTCGCTTGCTTCATCTCGCATTGGTCATAACTTGTGCAGTAGTTCTTCATCACGGTAGGCATAGTACGTACATCATAAAGAACAAGCTTTCTGAACACAAGGAAATGGAAATGTTCAAGTAGAAGCGTCTTCCTTCCTCTCATCTGAACGTGCTTCCTCTCATCTGAATGTGCTTCCTCTCATCCGAACGTGTCCTTTCGTCCTCGAGGCGCCTCTCTATTTTGTCTTTGGCATGGTAGTACTTGGCCGGACCTCGACGGCTTGATCGGTGAGTGACACACTCCTCCTCTGCTTGCTTGGCGCGTACGTGATCAACACAAGGCGGACTGACCCTTCGTCTGCAGGGCGTCCACTGCGAGCTTGAATTGCTCGCTCGACCGACCGTACGATGCGAGCTTGGGTACGCCGGTCAGTTCAAGCGCCACAAAATGGTCGTATGCGGGCAGACTCTTCCATGAGCGTCGACATCTCGGCCAAAAAAGCTTCGTTGGATGAAGGGCGCGGAGAAGACATCGAGTGCACGAGGGATGCCTTGAGTCGGAATGAATAAGACTGAGACTCGGAGAACGAGAACGAGGGTTTGAAAGCCGATGGGACGATGTCTGTGACCCAAGTAAGGCAAAGTTGGGCAGAGGATCTCTCATGTAACTTACCACGAGCATACGCCTCATCTATGAGCAACAGAAGAGCACTCTGGTTGCCTTGCCCCACGAATCCACGCTCCCTAAACAGGTGTTTTGACTGCCCAGGTTGGTTGACTACCTCAAATTGCTCAAGTCCAAGGTGAGCTGCGAGTACGAGGTTTGCTTGCTGCAGAGATATGTGAGATGGGAGGGCCAATGGATGTTGCTGTCATCGGAGAGTACCGGTGCTGCAGTGCATGGGACAAGCCTGTTTTCCTCGAGCTCGTAAATGGTAGAGAAATGTTGTAGGGTGTGAGTGACTGAGTCGGCGTGAGTCGGCGTGTATTACTAAGTTCAAACGTTCAGCGCTCAGCGCTTCAGCAAGTAGGTAGAGGTAGAATACAGAACGGGAGCGATATACATAGGCAGCGCGACAACAACATACTAAACGACCGGAAAGCAACATAAAACAGTTAGTAGATCTTCGGTAACCCAGAAAGCTCTTCGCCTTCATCGTCCACAATAGCACCAATGAGGTTGTCCATTACCCGCTCCAGCTCAGTCCCTTGCAAGTTCGGTTTCACGATGGACTCGAGGGTATCTTCCGAGTTCTTGTCAACAAGCATGTCCCTCTCCTTTGTTGCCCACCCTGTTGTGAAATCTAGCCGTTCTTTCTTGAGGAAGAACTTCAGCATTTGTAGTACCTCCATGAGGATCGGACTAATGCGGTTGCGTCGTTTAGTACAAGTCTCCGAGCTGGATGAGAATACCCTTTCGCATGGCACCACCGATGCTTGAATCGGCAAGTAGTCCATGGCGATGCAATACAGCGTTGGATGCATCGTTTGAGAGACCTAAATCGAGCCGTTGGCACCGTTCAATGGGTCAAAAGAAAATAGATACGAACCACCCAAAATGATAGAGGATTTGTTCCTTCGGGACTTGGATTTGCCGTAACATACGAATTAAATTCTTCGTCGATAGTTTGCTGACCACCTTGGCTTGGGCGTCGAATGTCCATATTCGGGAGCCCATATTGTGCGGCGAGTGTCGTGAAGGCCCGAGGGGTCACGGCGTTTTGTTGTTGAGGTGGTGACGGTTGTCCAACGGCAGAATCAGAGTCCCGGTCCCGATACTCAGCCATCTGTACCGGTTTGTGAGTCGGATCGTTATAACTTAAACTGGTACTTGTACGTACCATTTCTTTGATCATGCTTTTTACTTTGATAAAGTCAGCGAGGTCCCAGTGGGCTTCAATCCATGCGAGACGGATAGTTGGGTCGACGACTAATAGAGTGCTTAGTTGGGTCATACAGACTGTCAGTGAGAGAACACAGAACGTACGCATCGAAATCGCATAGGCGCGAGTTTTGCCCATACGCTTGTAATATAGTAAGAGTTCGCACATTCCAATCCCGCTTGGATGTAGGGCGCACACCGAGGGGCATTCTCGGTAAGGTAATCCCACCGTGCCATCAGCATTTCAAAAGCTGGTACAGAACCGCTCAGAAGCGGGGTGCTTTCACCCGACATGCAGTGCTGAGCCGCGTGAGGAACCTATTCAACACGAAGTTGTCAGTAACGCAACCAGGGTCATGGGCAAGATCAAACGACTTACTGCTAGAATGATTTCCATGTCCTGAAGGACCTGCCAATGCAT